>PVJD01003039.1:0-176848 GCA_004026545.1 Mormoops blainvillei | reverse complement strand
TTCTATTTTGTTTAGGTCCTGATCAATTATATAATATGACAAATAATTACTAAGAGTTTAATATACAGCTGTCACTGTGCTGGGCCATTGTGAGAAAATATACCAGGCAGATAAATTTCACTTCCCAGTAAATATTTATTTCAGAAGTTCCCACTTATTTTTTATCTTGTAGCACGAATGTCACAATTCCCACTATCATGTTCTTATTCCCACTATCAAAGCTGCCTTTCAGTAGATCAGTTGGTCATTGTCATTCACATTGGTCCCATGTTTTTATATAGTAAGTATGTAGTTAGCTCTAAATAATTAGATGAATGCACTTTATTAATCCTCTTAATTATATAAGCTCATGGTATTTTTAATATTTAATGGAAAATATAGAACATAAAAAAGGAGATAGAATAGCATCATGAATCCCCAGGAACCAACAACCCTGCTTCAGTGATTATCAACCCTTGACCAATCTTGTCTGACCAATACCATCACCAACTCACTTCCCCACTCCATCCTACCTTACATATTGTTTTAAAGTAAACACATATTTATACCTAAACATTTTCGCTTATATCTTTCAAACAAGGTACTGAACCATATTTTAACAAAATCACATAAACAAGTGTCATACTAAAATTTTTAATAATTACTTCTTAATTCAAAGTTCATATTTTCCGTTGTTTAAACATCATTATTTTGTTGTTTAAATCAGGACACAAGTTAGTCATACAAAATGAAATTGGTTACTGTGTATCTTAATTTCCTTTTATATTGTAGGTGCTTTCTCTTGTAATTTTCCCCCCTTGTAATCATTTTGTAAAGATGACTTTTCATTTTTTCTATCGAGCTTTGCAAAGTCTGAATTTTGCTGATTGCATTCCTATGGTTTCATGTTGAGTGTTTTTTTTCCTCTGTATTTCTTGTAAATTGATGTTTAGATTTAAAAGAATAATAGGATTTAGGTTCAACATTTTTGGTAAAACTTTTTAAAAGGTGGTGGTTTGATCATCCCTTATTAAACAAATAATATCTGATTAATTCCACTTTTTAATGTCAGTAACTCTTGATGCTCAGTTTCCAGATCACTTCACTCATTAGTGACTGTAAAAGAGTGATATTCTAAAATTAACTTTTTTCATTTATAACCTGAAATATATTTATTTAAGAAGAAATTTCTCTTTTGTTATTTGTTTACTATGTGCTACAATAAGTACAGGGAAATCAGTATAAATATCTAATTTCTTTTCTTTCTTGACCAGTTTTCAAAATAATAAATTAGTTCATTAAGATTTATTAACAATTATTTATTTTAGTTTTTAGTGTTATGGTGAACTAATAAATTTAAACATATTCAGTGTTTGTAATACATTGTAATTACTATTATAATTACCCAAAATGTCCCAAATTTGGCCAGTGGGTAATTCTTCAAATTACATTTGAATCTAGTAGACATTGATGGAGTTCTTGTTATTTGGCATAATAAGTGCTTCTAACATGTTTTATGTCTTAGTGCTGGAATTAGCCATTACTCCAAAGAACACTTTTTCTTTGTGTGTGGGAAATGATGTTTGAAAAACCTAATCTATACTCATATAGATTATTCATTGCAAGTACCTCATTACTATTTTTAGAAATCTTTATGGACAAAGGAAGAGAAATTGAATGTTTGATTTAAAGATAAGATACTAGCCCTGGCTGGCGTGGTTTAGTGGATTGAGTGCAGGCCTGAGAACCAAAGGGTCGCAGGTTCTATTCCCAGTTAGGGTACATGCCTGGGTTCCAGGCCAGGTCGGGGGCTCACAAGAGGTAACCACATGTTGATGTTTCTCTCCCTCTTTCTCCCTCCCTTCCCCTCTCTCTAAAAATAAATAAATAAAATCTTTAAAAAATTCTTATAAAAATAAAGATAAGGTACTAAAGAATAAATATTGATATTTCAGTCAAAATGTACAATATAAAGATTTTCCTTAATTTCTTCTATTTTACATCTATTTCTTTTTCCTCCTATAAGAATTCTGGACAGTCACTCTGGGAATAATTGAATTTGAATATCACATATTCATTTATTTTATCCCATATCACACATACTATTTTTTCATGATAATGATGGCAATGTTACCATTAGTAATATAATGATAGAAAGAGTTCAACCTTTTTATACTTCTTTTTGTCCTTCTAGAGGGGTTTTAATCCCTCTAGAAATGACATCAAATTACTCTGTTTTAAAGTCACTTGGAATAGTGGCTTTTTGTGCGGTTATGCCACCAACCTCGAGAAATATTTCAGTTGATTTGTTTATTTTTATAGTTTTAAGAATGGCACCTCAAATTTAATTTTGTTTAAATATATATTAATAATTAGGGTAAATTCCATAAAAATAATAATCAATGAAACCTAGCTATTATTCATGTCGCCTCTAATTGTTTTCATCTATTCCTTTAAATGTAACCATTAAGACATGTTATTGTTTATCCTTTTATTTCTAATATATGTAATATATAACATATATAGAGATATATCCTTTCTAGACAGATATTATATAAGTACTCCTTCCACTTTCCCTGTTTTCTATTTTTAATGATTTTTTAAATTTTTCAGTTGACATAATATTGTATTAGTTCCAGGTACACAACATAGTGATTAGACATTAGATACAAAGTGGATCACTCTGATAAGTCTAGTAACCATATAACACTGTACATGGTTATTATAATATTATTGACTGTATTTCCTATGCTGCACTTTCTATCCCCATGACTGTCTTCATAACTGGCAATTTTCACATCTTTATCCCTTCCCCTTTTCACCCATTCCCCCAACCTCCCTCCCCTTTGATAGCCATTGGTCTGTACCTATGAGTTTGTTTCTGTTTTGTTTGTTTTTTTTAGATTGCTCATATAAGTGAAGTCATATGGTATTTGTCTTTTTCTGTCTGACTTATTTCACTTAGCATAATGCCCTGTAGACCTATCCATGTTGTTGCAGATAGCAAGGTTTCATTCTTTTTGTTGCTGAGTGACATTCTCTTGTATACGTGTGCCACTCTTTTTTATCCATTCGTTCATCGATGGACACTTAAGTTGCTTCCATATTGGCTATTGCAAATAATGCTGCAATGAATTTAGGGATGCATATGTCTCTCTGCATTAGTGTCTTAGGTTTGTTTATATAAATATCCAGAAACAGAATTGCTGGACCCTTCTTTGTCTGTTCTTATAGTCTTTGTTTTGAAGTCTTTTGTCTAGTTTAAAGGTTGCTACCCTACCCTTTTTTTCATTTTAATACTCATGAAATCCTTTTTCATACCTTTACTTGCAGTCTGTGCGTGTCTTTTGATCTAAAGTGGGTCCCTTGTAGGTAGCATATATATGGGTCTAATTTGTTATCTCTTCAGCCACCCTATGTTTTTTCGTTGGCGCATTTAAGCCATTTATATGTAAAGTAACAATTGGCAGGTATGTAGTTATTACCATTTTATTATTTATATTTTTGATCTTTTTTTCTTATTTTTCTTAAAAAGGTCTGTTTAACATTTCTCATAATACTGGTTTGGTGGTGATGAACTCCTTTAGCTTTTTCTTGTCTGGGAGTCTCTTTATTTCTCCTTTGATTCTAAATGATAGCTTTGCTGAGTATTATAATCTTGGTTGTAGGTCCTTGTTTTTCATCACTTTGAATCTTTCATGTCAATCCTTTCTGACCTAAAATATTTCTGTTGAGAAATCAGTCCAGAGTCTTATGGGAGCCCCCTTGTAGGTAACTAACTGCTTTTTTCTTGATGCTTTTAATATTCTCTCTCTGTCTTTAACCTTTGGTGTTTTAGCTATGACATGTCTTGGTGTGGGCCTCTTTGGGGTGACAATATTAAGGACTCCTTGTGCTTCTAAAACTTGTATGAGTCCTTTGCCTTCACCAGGCATAAGAAGTTTTTTGTTATTTTTTTCTTCAGCTAGGTTTTCAATTCCATGTTCTCTTTTTTTCCCTTCTGGTACCCTTATGATGTGCATGTTGGTATGCTTGATGTTGTCCCAGAGACCCCTTGAACTGGGGTACCCAACTCCTCAACCAAAGATCAGTACTGACCCATGGCTTGTTAGTAACCAGGCCGCACAGCAGGACCTGAGCAGCAGGTGAGTGTGTGAAGCTTCCTTGGCATTATGGCCTGTGCTCTACCTCCTGTCTCCCCCGCCCACCATCTGTGGAAAAATTGTCTTCCATGAAATCGGTCCCTGCTGCCAAAAAGTTGGGACTGCTGCCTTAAATTATTGCATTTTTAAAATTCTTTTTGCTTTTTGTTGTCCTGATTGGTTGTTTTCTGATATCTTGTCTTCCAAATTGCTGATTTGATCCTCTGCTCCATCTAATCTCTGTTAATTCTCTCTAATGTATTCCTTGTTTAAGTTATTGTATTCTTCATTTCTAATTGTGTTTTAATGTTTTCTACCACCTTTTTGCTTTTTTATCTCTTTGTTAAAGTTCTCATTGAGTTCATTGAGCATCCTTATAATCAGTGTTTTGAACTGTGATTCTGATAAATTGCTTGCCTCCATTTTGTTTAGTTCTTTTTCTGGAATTTTGTTCTGTTGTTTCATTTGGGGCTTGGTTCTTTGTCCCCTCATTTCGACTGCCTCCTTTTGTTTGTTTTTATGTATCAGGTAGAGCTGGTACATATCTGGTCATGGAAGAGTAATCTCATGTGGTAGGTGACTTGTGGGGCCCAGTGGCATAGTCTTCCTGGTCACCTGGGCTGGGTGCTCTAAGTGTGTCCCTTGTCTGAGTTGTGTGTGTCTTCCTATTATACTTGATCCTTGATTGCTCTTTACACCTCAGTGGGAGTGATAGACCCTCAGGCTGATTGGCTGTGAGTACTGGCCTTGACTATAGATGAGGAGCTTAGTATAGGGGCTGACCCCAAAGAACAGGATTTGTTTAGTTGGGGCTATGGTGCCTTTTGAGTCCACCTTTTGTTTATACCATCTGTGGAGGTGGCTGGATGGTGCTCTGTTGTGGTCCAAAGCTGGCCACTGTGTATGTTGGTTCTAGGATCTCTAGGGAGGGTCTCTCATTCAGGTCAAGGTCAACCAATGTCTTTATTCTGCTCAGGGCCACCTCATATGAGCTACCAAGTGATCTACAAATGACTAACACTTTTGCTAGGTTTAGAGGTACCTGAGAAAATCTAAGCTGCAAACTGAGTCTGGCGACCCCTAGTGCCAGACTTGAGGCCTCTTGACAAAAGATATGGGGAATGCTAAGGCCAGATGCTTTTTTTTTTTTTTTTTTTTTTGGATTTGTGAACATTTGAGAGATTTGGGGACAGTCTGCTGCATGAGCCAAGACAGGTCGTTTGTACGAAAAGCCACTGGAAACACCTTAGGTTGGATCCATAAGTTTGGTGGGAGGGATGTCTCAAGGAATCATTAAAGGGGAATGAACGGAGTCAGCTACGCTGATGGAATCACAGATATGGTGCACTGCTTATTCTGCAGGCATGGACTCAGCAAAAGAATATGGTATATGCTAGCAGTTCTGTCTGAGAAAAAGCTACTGCCTCCCAGTTCTCACCCTTCTTACCCTGAAGCCAGACAAGTAAGTTCTTCCCTGTATGTCCCTCACAGTTTCCAAGCTGGATCTCAGAGCAAGTGAGTCCAGCAGTGAGTAAATCCATGCACAGGCCTCTTAAGGAACGCCTGGGACTCTGGCAGCAATCTGTCTCATTCAGCCACAAATTTGCTGGTTTTTATAACCAGAAGTTGTGGGGACTTTTCTTCCCAGCACTGGAACCCTGGGATGAGGGGCCTGGTGTGGGACTGAGATCCCTCACTCCTCGGGGAGACCTTCACAGCCAAGATACCCTCTGAATTTTTAACCACCACATGTGGGTGTGGGGCTAACTCATCCCATGTCTCTGACCCTCCTACCAGTCTTGTGTGGTTTCTGTATATCCTTAATTTATAGGAGTTTTGTTTAAGTAGACTTCAGGTGGTTCTCACTGGTGGTGGTTCTGTGGTTTAGTTTAAATTTTGATGTATTCATGGGAGAAGGCAAGCACAGCATTTACTTATTCTGCCATCGTGTAAATTTTCTGTTTCATTTGCCTTTTCCCCAGTTGTTTTTCCTTTTCTAAAAGAATTGCATTTTTGTTTCAACGGTTACCTTCGAAAGAGTACCCTTATATTACTTAGTTCTTTCTGTTTTGGTTATTATCTATTGGTTAATATTAAATTAACTAGTAGTCTCTTCTTTCCCTTGTACCTAGTATCATTGTAGATATGATCCTTAGGTTTTGGATTTTTTTCCTTCTAATTGTTCTACCTGTTTTTATTGAGAAATGCAGGTAGATTAGAAAACTATGAATCTTATACCTCTCTCATACCAGTTATTGCACTACTATTTTACTTATGTTGCTATCTTTATTGTAGCACATTATTGGGAATTTACTGTACAAGGACAATAAATCAAATTTATGATTTTCTCTCTTGCAGTATTTTCAATTGAAAGGGACTAATTGATAAATATGTTATAATCAGAATATAAAGCAAAATGGTTTGCAGATTCCTGTTAGTCAAGAAGTAAATGTTCATCAGATTTTGTCCTTAACATTACAAAATTCATAGGTAATTACTTTTTCCTAAATGTTAAAATCCCCTAAAAAGTTTTATCCTTTTGATATTTGTCAAATGTAGTCATTATTCTGTCTTCCTTCATTTTAAAAAGTTAATTTCATAATTAACAATAAGCAATTTATAACTTTATGAGAGTTATAACTTCTCATAAAGAGTATTTTGTGCTGTGAGGACAAGGCACTGATTAAGGGAAACATTTATGCAGTGAAAGTTTGCCTGAGAAGTTATAACCTTTATAACTTCTGAGAGTTATAGACTTACTGAATAATAACTGAATTCTGTGCCTTTTGTAATTTGTAAAGTTTTTTATTGGATAAAAAACAATTACCCTAGAAACTAATGGGTAGCTCTCCTGTGATGAGTTCAATAACTGTGCATTAAGTTGAGGTGTCTCTGAGGAAGAAAGTGTGAAAGGGACATATGACGACTGCAGTACAGATAAAGCTTATGTAATTCCAACCAAGTCCCTTCGATAGTAAAGCGTATCTTTTGTTTTGAGTAAGCCCCTCTCCAGCTCCTCGAATTTCCGACTCAGCATTTGTACTGTGGAAAGAGAAACATGCAAAAGCTCTCCCCTGCTTTTGTTGAATTCTGGCATTGTGTTTGTTCTCTAGCCTGAGTCACATCATTTGATGCCAGTGGTGTGCTTTCCTTTTTAGATAAACTAAAAAGGGAAAATTAGACTTCTGATAGCAAACACACAAAATGAGTCCTGTGAAAACCTTTTCACAGTGAGACTTCTCTTCAAACTGTTATTTCTGACACAAACAGCAGGTAGCAGAGAGTAAAAGATACCTGTAAACGTAAAGAATATCTATTTTCCCTTGTGGAGGTTTACTCTACTACATATGCCGTCTGAAGAGTATTTTGTGCTATGAGTGTGAGGCACTGATTAAGGGAAACATTTATGCAGTGAAAGTTTGCCTTTACCTCTGTCAGACTTACAATGTTGAACAAGAGAAAGGAAATCCCATCTTAAAAGACATTTTCTATAACACTCCATTGCTTGAACTCATGATTTTATTTCCATCTGCTTCCCCAAATGCTATCGAAGAAACATTTTAGCTGATGCAGCTCAAATGGCAGATTATTTGCACCTTGAGAGTGTGCGTCCTTTGACGCTTCATTTCTGAGCAGGGATTTGTGTTGCCAGTGTCATGGTCTGCCACAGATTCTTCAGGACTCCAGCTTCCCTAGGGCAATGCCAGAAGAGGAGGGGTTAGTGCTCTGGGCTTTAGGTCTCATCTGAGCTTCAAAAATAGGCAAAAAACAGCCCAGGATCCTTGCCTCCCTCCTGCTAGGCTGGTTAAAGCTGGAATTACCCATACCCCGCACTCTGCACCTTTTGGTGATAATTTCAGTTTCATAAAAGCCGACATAATAACACTGCCACCTACTCACAGTGCAGTGATAATGAAGGTGATGTTTCCTGGGAACCTCATGTACTGCCGCTAGGAAGTTCAGCAGAAGCAGAGAAATGCAGCCCACCTGGGGGAAAGTAGATGCACACTGATAAACAGCACTCAGGCCCCAGGGCTTACTTCTGAGTAGGCCTTTGGGAGGCTTGAGTAACTATTTCTCACCTCCTCTCACACCACAGCCATTGTTGACCTTCTCTTCCCCCAAAATCAATTTAGGCTGATCCATAGAGATTACCACTCCAGCCACACAGGCCTTCTTTTGTTGACTTCATCACACCAAGCTCCCTTCCTGCATTGCAGTCTTCTCCAACTTTCCTGCCTGCCCAGAATGTTCTGCTCCAGATCTCCCACTAGATTATCCCAGAGACACCTCTGGTCAGCCAATCCTTATACAGGCTTTCTTTCCATATTTAAGTACACTATTCAATCCTTAGCACCATCAACACCATCTCATAGCATTTCTTTATATTATCTTAAATGACATTGCTTATTTATTCAATTATTTTGTAAGCTGAGCCTCCCACACGCAAACAGACTACATGTTTCATTAAAGAAAAGTCTTCGTAGTGGCCTTCCTCACCCTCTTCACCATGTGAAGAGGTCATCTCTACCTCTCATAGCTCCTTCTCCCATGTCTTGTCTTCCTTGTATGTTCCTTTTTCTATATCTACCCAGGCAACCAGGGAAAGGCTTGGCTCAGGGTTTTACAGAGGGAAGACAGATAAATACTGTATTAATAAGAAAAAGAAAAGAAAAGTATTTTTCTAACTTGCACACTGCCGTGCATCCAGTGCCTATAGAAGTGTGCATTCAATAAGCAGTCATTGAATAAATGACTACTCTGTTTTCTGCCTTTTGGTGCAAGTGGAACTCTACAAAGGTATTTTAACAACAATGACATTCATTTTTAAAAAATATAATTCTTACAAGTGCTAAATGGCTATGCAAAATATGAATGTACTCCTGTGAAAGCCAAAATTCTGATAAAGGCCTAACGACCCGTTAATGGTCTATGGAGGGATCCATATTGATGACGTGGTTCACTTTAATGACTCATATTTGGCTCAAATAATGTTAATGATATAGTCTTAACTCTTGCCATTATGGCCTAGAGCAGAGTATAACTGTTTTAGTGGTGCTAGTAATCTATGTTCTGAAATTGGGTGTTTCAAATTTAAGTGTTGATTATAGTTTTTGGTATATGTTATATATATGTAAGTTATATGTCCTTTGGTTAATTTCAAAGTAAAGGAGATGAGTAACCCAGTGATTGATGCAGTTTCTTAAACACAGATTAAAAGGACTCATTACCTGTCTTAAGTGGCTTTCAGTTTAATGGTAGAGCCCTGAGGAGGAGAAAACTCTGGGACAATCCTTTTCTGTCTCCCTTGGTTTAATTTCCCCTCTTCTGTGACTTCCTCGAGTTGATCATAACACTTTTGATTAAATTGGTAGAAGCATCTGGAATCCCCTTCCCACCTTTAAAAGGTTGTATTATATTGATGTAAATGTTGGTCTAAATTTTGAGTTGGCATAATTAAGTGATTGGTTGGGGTAATTTGGATAAGTGAGTTAAATGACCCGTGGGTTGCACCAGCATGACTGATAGGGATCCCAGCTGCACCCTGCCTCAGAAAAAGTGCACCTCTTGAGGACTCTCTTCACTGTGGCCTTATATACCAGTCTCCCTTGCAGCAGCCATGCCACCTGCTCTCACTGCCAGGACCCGCAGTCAGAAATGGTGACTGGAGGTAGCTGACCTTAGCATCACATTGAATCACAGACTGCTGGGATGAACACCTTCATTCCCTTCTCTCCTTTTATGTGCACTGTGCACTGACTATCGCATGAAACTGTCGGAGATGCCCCCCCTCAGAGACTTGCTCTTTTCTTCTTCTGCTCCAAGGGTGTTGGAGAAATGGTAATAAAATCAGGAGGGTATTTTGCTTAAATATGTGGGTATTTGCTTGTCCTTTGTCATTAGAAACAGATGAAAATTTAATAAAAGACTAGTAGAAATATGCAACCAGAACTGTGACTTGGTTATACTCAATACACGTGGTTATACCCTAAATTTTCTTGCTTCTCAACTAAGATATTTATTTGGATAACCCGATCCCACAATTTATTGAGAATAAAACTGCCATAGAGAACTTTGAAGGACTGTAGAATGACCTGGCCTATAATTTAGGAAGATGAGAAATTTTTTTTTAAATATTAATTTTTCATTTTAACAGTTTAGTAAATTTAAATAGGGCAAACTTTTTGTCCAGAATTGTGACATGGAAATTAACATAATATTCATAAGTTCTGACTAAACTACATGCCAGAACTACATATAAACTACATATAAACTATATAAACTACAGCTATATAAATTTAGGCAAAATACTCCAACTATTTAATTTTACCTGTCTTAGCTTTATGGTGTTTGACAGTGATGATATCTATTTGAGAATCTTGTTTTGAGATTAAGATGGAAAAAATTATTCATAACTTCTAGCAATAGGCAATAAATAGAAGTTATTTTTATGACCTCAGATTTAAAACTGAGTTGAGTTACTGGTTCCCAGGTGAGATTTTTTAAAGCCATAAAATGATTAGTGATTATTGTTAGGCCTTCATAGTTGAGTAAAATAAGTTACATAGACAGTACGCAGATTTGCATTCTCAAAAACGGAAGAAAAGCTAGACCTCTGAGGATTTCTGGTATTAAATCTGTATCTGTGTTTCTATCCAACTACACAGGTAAAAAATTAGAAACTTTGCGTTTGTTGTGAGTTTAGTCATGGAGAAATGTAATAAAACGCGATTAGTTTAAGTAGAGACATCCATGTGCCTTTGGGACTTGGGATCAAATAAGTTTCTTTGTCAATAATAGTGCCTAAACTGTTGGATCTTGATTATCTTTACTTTGTTACATCACATTGATCCCATTGGTTCATGTGAGGGAAACGCATGGTTTTCCTGGTCGATTCTATCCCAGCAGCAGAGAACGGACAGAAAGGAGACAGCCAGAGCCACACACCGATTGGGTCTATGCATAGGGAAAGTGAGTTTAAGCGGGGAAACAAAATCACTGATGGGAGAAATTTTGGGATTTGGAATGACTCAGAGAGACAAAATGATTAATGATAGGACACAAATACTGTTTGTTTATTTTAAAATTTATACTTGTGTTCTCTCTGAGAAAAAAAATTCTTATTCTGTTCTCAGGTTCAGTATGATTTGGTGTAAAGATTTAGAAGATTATCAAGTGAACAAAAACAATAAATATCATTTATCTTTATATCATGAGTTATTATGACTTACTATTTTATTTTGCATCATTGCCCAGATGAGGACACAGATTTGTTCTTACTTGATCAAAGTCAAATTTCCAATGTCTAGAATAGTGCCAGTCACCTGGTAGTCACTGAGTAAATATTTGTCTATAAGTTAATAAATGATTCCTATCCTTAGGTAGTGGTTTTATTGTCCTACTAGAAATCACATTTGACTTGAAACTCTGCAAGTTTCCTAAGGAAGCTGTTTAGCAGTGTGGTGACGTCCATTTAGACCAGGATGGATTTAAGTAAAGCGATCCATCTGACTTAAATGAGGTAATCTCTTTAATGAGAGTATCTGAAAATAGATCATTTTTACATCTGAAGATACATCTGAAAAAAATCTCATTTTATAACTTAAAAATATAAAACTGTTGCTCTTTTGTAAATAAAGAACAGGTTAGGTTTAAGCAAAATCTATAATTAAGAATGACTTGCTTAAAATTTATTTTTTATTGATTGTGTTTGTGACTTTTAACTTGGATGTAACTCTGCCATTTTACTTCACCTTGATCGTAAGTTTGTGGGCACGCCACGTGCCAGTCATAGAGTGAAAAATGCATTTTTCAAATGGACATAAACCAAAAAGACAGGTTAACCATGTGTAGTTCTAGTTCCCCAAATAAATTAAACATTAATATTTTTCTAAAAGTTAGACCGAGTTCCTGAAAAAACAACTTTATATCTAATTTCCACAGTGCTGATGTCTCAATATAGGCGTACCTCAGAAATTTTGCAGGTTTGGTTCCAGACCACCTGCGAAATGGAAATAAAGTGAATCAAATGAATTTGGGGGTTTCTCAATATATATAAAAGTTTATGTACACTCTACTGTAGTCTGTTAGGTGTGCAATAGCATTATACCTAAAAAACCAATGTGCGCATCTTAAAAATACTTTACTTCTAAAAAATGCTACCCATCATTTGAGCCTTCAGTGTGTTATAATCTTTTTGCTTGTGAAGGGTCCTGCCTTGATATTGGTGGCTGTTGATGGATGAGGGTACTGATTGTTAAAAGAAGAATTTCTTAAAATAAGACAACAATGAAATTTGCTGAATTGATTGATTTTTTTTTTCTTTCATGGACAATTTCCCTGTAACATGTGATGCTGCTTGATAGCATTTTACCCACCGTAGAAATTCTTTCAAATTGAAGTCAATCCTTTCAAACCCTGCCTGTTTTATTAACTGAGTTTATATGATATTCTAAATCCTTTGAAGACTGTCATTTCAACAATCTTCACAGCATCTATCCCAATATATTCTATTGGAAGAAACCACTTTGGTTACTCACCCATAAGAAGCAACACTTCATTTATTAAAATTTTATCATGAGATTGTAGCAATTTAGTGCTATCTTCAAGCTCCATTTCTAATTCTAATTGGTGTTTCCACCACATTTGCATTTACTCCCTCCACTGAAGTCTCGAATCCCCAAAGTCATCCATGAAGGTTGGAATCAGCTTCTCCCAAATTCATGTTAGGTTGATGTTTTGACCTCTTCCCATGAATCCTGGATGTTCTTGATGGTGTCTAGAATGGGTAGTCCTTTCCGGGCATTTTCAAATTGCTTTGCTCAGATCCATCAGAAGAATCAATTTCTATAATAGCTATTGCCTTACAAAATATATTTCTTAAATAATAAGTCTCCAAAGTCAAAATTACTCTTTGACCTATGACTGCAGAATGAATATTGTGTTAGCAGGCACAAAATCAACATGAATCCCATTGTACATCTTTATAAGAGCTCTTGGGTGACCAGGTGCACTGTCAACAAGCAGTCATATTTTGAAAGAATTTTTTTTCTCCGTGGTAAGTCTCATCAGTGAGCTCAAAATATTCAGTAAACCAGGTTGGAAACAGATGTGCTGTCATCAGCCTTTGTTGTTCCATTTATAGAACATAGGCAGAGTAGATTTAGCATCACTTTTAAGGCCCTTAGGATTTGTGGAATGGTAAATGAGCATTGGTTTCAACTTAAAGTCAACATTTGTATGAACTGTTAACAGGGAAGTCAACCTGTCCTTTGAAACTAGCTAGGAAAGTCCTGGGTGGCATCTTCTTTTCAATATGAGGCTGTTTTGTCGACATTGAGAATCTGTCATTTAGGGTAGCCACCCTCCTTAATTATCTCAGCTAGATCTTCTGGAGAACTTGCTGCAGCTCCTGTGTCCGCACTGCTGCTTCACCTTGTGCTTTTACGTTATGGAGATGGCTTCTTTCCTTAAACCCCATGAACTAACCTCATCTAACTTCAGACATTTCTCCTGCAGCTTCCTCACCCCTCTCAGCCTTCGTAGATTTCCGAGTTAAGGCCTTGGTCTGTATTAGGCTTTGGTTTAAGGGACTGTTGTAGCTGGTTTGATCTTCTATCCACGTCACTAAAACTCTCTTATGTCAGAAATAAGTCTGTTTTACTTTTTTATCATTTGTGTGTTCACTGGAGCAGCATCTTAATTTTCTTCAAGAACTTTTGCTTTGCATCACAAGTTGGCTAACTGTTTGGTATTAGAGGTTGAGTTTTAGGCCTGTCTCAGTTTTTGATATGCCTTCCTCACTAAGCTTAATTATTTCTAGCTTTTATTTTAAAGTTATAAATTTGCTACTTTTTTTCATTGCATACTAAAAGACCATTGTAAAGTTATCAAGTGGCCTAATTTCAGTATTGTTGTGTCTCAGGGAATGTGCCCAAGGGGAGGCAGAGAGACAAGGGAACAGTTGATTGGTGGAGCAGTCGGAACATACACGACATTTATGAATTAAGCTGCCATCTCCTATGGGCACAGTTTGTGGGGCCCCCAAACAATTATGATAGTAACATCAAAGATAGCTGATCACAGATCATCATAACCACTACGATATAATAGTGATGACAATGTTTGAAATATTATGAGAATTACCAAAATGTGACACAGAGACCTGATGTCAACAAATGCTGTTGGAAAAATGGCAGTGACAGAGGAGCTGCAAAACTTCAGTTTGTAAAAAAATGCAATATATGCAAAATGCAATAAAATTAGACAAGCTTATATAGCAAAATTTTACAAATATAATATATATTTGATAAAAACTGCTCATTTTCCACCATAAATTGAATAACTATAAGATGACCTTTGTTATCTTAAGGGATTTTTAATTTTTTTTTAAATTTAGAGATCAACTTCTTCTAAAGCCTAGACTCCTTGGTAAAACTTCTTTCCAAGCAAGCTACCACTTTCTAATTTTATCATTCTAGTGTTTCCTACACAAGTGAAAATTTAAGGTAGTAAATATAATAATTTGACTATATAAAATATATTTTTAAAATTATGTACTCTAGGCCACATAGACACTAATGTGTCTTAGGGGAGACAGACAGATGATTCATCTTTTTTTAAGAAGAACATTTTTTTTAAATTTTATTTATTTTTTATATTGTAATGATTTTTAATGGTAATTAAAAAAAAATGGTTCATCTTAATAAAACACTTTAACAAGGCTTGGTTTTTGAATTCCTCCATATAAGAGGTAAATTAATTGTCAACATAATAAAAGCAAAACAGTATTTATATTAGTATGAAAACTTTACATAATATCAGAATAATTGGAGAAATATATCATTACCATTGATAGACTCACTCAATAGTACAGACGTCCCCTTTCACCCAAAACTATAAAGCAAACTCAATCAGAACTCCTACTAGATAATTTAGAAAGTTGACAAACATATTCTAAAATTTACACAGAAGAACGATATGCAAGAAATAGTTAAGTCAATATTTAAAAAGAAGGCAAAGATTGAGAAATTGCCTAACCAGATAAATTAATCTTAAAAATCTGTGTTGATAACACGAAATGAGTTGATGCAGGAGAAGAAAAACAGAAAAGTGGAGCAGAATAGTGATCCCAGGAAAAGATATATATATATATATATATAAAATTGATTCATGATCAAATGAGTCTTATCAAAAATGAACAACGATTGGGAAACTAGGTTAGGTTAGAAGAAAATCAAAGTGAGGTCCTTACCATGTACTGTATACAGGCGCTTTAAATGTAAAAAGTAAATGTATAAAGCTAATGGGAGAAAATTTGTGAGAACATTTTAATAGCTTAGGAATGCAGAGAGATTTTTTCAAAAGACCCAAAAAGCAAAACTCATAAAGTAAAAATTGATTTGTTAATATTAAGAAGGAAACTTTTAGGTCAAGGAAAGACTTGAATAGACAAAATAGATAGATGAGTGTTTACAAAAAACATTGTATTTTTAAATAAAAAATAAAAATTCAAAATGAGATAACATGCACTTCTATTGGAATCATAAAAATTAGGAAATAGGCAATATCAATTTTTGACAAAAATTTTTTTAGGAGAGAGAATTTTCATTGTGAGCTGTTAAAAATGTGAAATGTGAGCTGTTAAAAATTACATTGTTTCTGGAAGTTGATTTTTTGGAAATCAGTCTGGCAATATTTAACAGAATTAAGAATGCAGATAATCTATATAACCCAATTAATTTACACACAGGATTTAAGAGACAAGGATATTTACTCTGACTATTCAGAGATGTGGAGACCTGGAGAGAAACTAGGTGTCCTTCAATTGAGAAAAGGATAAGAGGTAGTCATTATACACTATCTTACGCTCTGCAACAGAATCAACACATGAACACACTAAATGTGCATACAATAGCATGACTAAATTTCTAGTGACAAGTGGAAAAGGAAACAATGAGATTGTAGTATAATACCATTCAATATAAAACAGTGCTACTTATTATATAAGGACAGATGCATATCTAAGGAAATATTATGCAACTAGATATTCGTTGCCTATGAATCCCTTGTTAAAATATAGGTACACTTGGTACTAACCAATAATTATCCATTGACATCATGGCACTGGTCATGACATTAACTGTACTTATTTAGCTTGACTCGTCAGGCCATGTCGAGAAAAAATTGCCCATGTGTCTCTTATGTTTCTGAATGTTTTCAAAGTAAAGGCAGTGACTACCTTTTGTCCTGAATGATCTTTTACGAGGATGTTTGTAGACGGCCATGGAAGATAAAGATGGTGTCCTCTTCCAGAGCAGGGACTTGTTGCCTGTCCAGTATAGTAAAGATGGTGTGTTCCATGACAGCAAAGGTTGGATAGGTTTTTTGGCAGCTCAGTATGAAGCCTGGGCTTTCATAAGTTTGAGGTTTCTCACCAAAAGTCCATTATGTGCACAGCATTTACCTAAAATGCTATGTGTCATTTCCATGTAATTTGAGGGGTAGCAGGAAATAATATAACCATTAAACTCACGCCGCTTGCTGTGCTGGGAATAATACAGACTTTTGTTTCTGACCCAGTGGTCTCCTGTTTTCTACCATGGTCCCTAAAACTGAGGCAGGCTAACTTGTTAGTTAACTTGCAAGTGTAATGTCACAAATCCATCACAGGCCCTTCGCAGTCTTGACAGGCAGTGAAGGAGATACCTCGTGATGGGAAAGAGAAAGAAGGGGGAGATTAGGAATATAGAGTAGTCTAATGAAAATAGACTAAAATAGTTTTCCCTGGATATAGAACAGGTATAGAGAGTGAGGGATATTTGAAACTCAAGGATAAGTATTGTGAGGAGAGAGGGTTATTCAGGAAGGGATGGAAGGAGGGTACATGAGATAACACCTATTTTATTAAGATAATCTAATACCTGTTATTTCTTTAGTATGAGGACATGGCACATTGACAGTAGAGCATGAAAAGATGAAAGTTCTATTGCCAGTTTATGCCTCAAGTATGGCAGGAAATAAATTGCCCTAGACTTGCCAAACATCTTTTTTTCCAATGAAGAGAATATTGAAATAAAATAATGCCATCGAAGAAAATAATAAAGTATGATTCTAGGCGGAAGTTCCAAGTGAGTAAACATTAATCAAAATGCTTGGGCATTCCCAGCATTCCCATCTCTCTTTCACTTTAGTCAAGCAGAGTGGTTCCTCGGCATTCTGAGTCAGATTCTGCCATTCTGCTGCTCGAACCCCCTGCAGTGGATTCCCATATCTCTCAAAACTACACTCAGGTTTAGTCTCCATGACTTACATGGTCTTCCATGACCTGACCCTTTGCTGCCTCTCTGACGTTGTCTACAGCCACCTCCTCCTCACCTTCTCCTCTCCAGCCATGCTGGCCACCTTGCTGTTTGTGAAACATACCAGCATTTTTCTCATTTTTGCATTTGCTGTTTCCTCTTATTTGGTCACTTCTTTCCTAGATATCCCCCAGCTTGCTTACTCATGTCTTCCAGGTTTCTAATTAAATTGTATCTTTTGAGAAAGTCCTTCCTTGACCAACATATATAAAATAGCACTCATTTCTCTAGCTGTCATTCTCTGTCCCCTTTATGTCCGCTTATCCTTTAGATGATTACACTTATCACCACAAGACATGATACATGTGTACTTCTACATGTAACACACAGATGCACACATACTCTCATGAAGGGTGGGAAATTCAGGGCAGAAGTTTCTGCCATGGGCAGGACTGCCCACTTCACCAAGTTTTGCCTTTCTTCCCAAAGAGAAGTTATACTTCAAGACTTGTCATACTTCCCTTCTTTGTGAAACCTTCGTGGATACCATTATGCCTTAGAGCTTCAGAAGAAACAGTCATCATTGTGTTTTCTTAGACTTTTTGTGTAAACCTGTATCCATTCGTGACCCCTCTTAACCCAGAACAGAGCATAACTCATTATACGCTTAATAAATCTTCATTGATCAAATAAATTCATAATCTGAGGCTAGGTGGGTCCGGTACCTCTTAGCACAGGAAGGTACATAGCCAGCTGGAAGTGGGCCTTGGGTCATGCTCCAGACCACAGCTACCAATAGTAGCTTGACGGAGGTTGGAGGCAGTGGCCTGCTGATTCATCGCCTGGCTCTGACCTTGCTATGAAATCTAGAGGTTCAGCCCTGTATTTCTGAGACAGTGACGCTCACTCCATACAATACAATTCCAAGAGAAAGCTGATTTGCTCTTTTATCCCCTTTCTTTTATGGCTGCCTCCCTCTCGCCCGAAACCTTACATTTCTTTTGAAAGCAAGGAGTCAGCTGCTCATCTTTCTAGTAGCCAGTTGAGCTGCCTGTTTTACTCCCCTTTGGGGAGCCTGGTAATTAAGCACTACTTGAAGCCCTCTAATCAGGCTTCCAGGAATGTTTTTAACACCATTGCTTCTTCAATTTCCTCTGCTAAGGGAGTCTTCACTGTTCATTAACTGAGTACCAGTTTTGGCATAATCTTTTTTCATATTTTTCTTAAAAGTGCAACATTTCAGCCTTTGAGCATTGGAAATCCATCACATTATTTTTTGGTACTTGTTTTATTTTGTCAGTGTGTTTATTTATTTTTTATTTTTCTTAATCAGGACCTCATTAATTGTATGTAAAGCATCCCTTTCCTCCTAGTGAAAGGAAAATTCTGCACTGAAAAAAAAATCAGTTCACAGCAGGTTGTTTTGTGTTGTTTTTGTTTTGTTTTGTTTTTTGGCTTAAAAAGTGGGGGAGGATCCTTTTTGCCTGGAATATTAAAGGAACCTTGAGGTTAGAAGCTATAGTCTTACAATCTGTCCATTCTAGAACGTAACTCCATATTGTATAGATACCAAATGTTCAATAAATACTTAGACCTGAGCTGTCTAATATTGCAAACACCATGTGGCTAGTTCAAATTCAGATTTGTTATAAGTAAAACATGCTAAGTGATGCCAAAGATTTGAATATAAAAAAGATAAAATATCTCATTAGCACTTTTCATACTGGTTACATATTAAAATGATAATATTTTAGATAAAGCAGATTAAATACATTTGAAAATGCTGCCATATTTATTTTTTATTTTTTTAAATATGGCCACTAGATAATTTATAATTACATATGTAGTTTATATTATATCCCTATTGGACAGCCTTGAATTAGAGCAGTAAAAACAATAAACAGCAAAAACCTACATGATGACCGTTTAATTTTTTCAGTCTACTGATTATTAGTGTTATCAGTGTTAATCTTTCCGGTGCAGTAGAAGGAGAATGTGCTGTGGGTACGTGACTATACTCCTGAGCTCTGACTCAGCTTTGGCCCTTTCGGTTCTGTCATCTTGGGCAAGTTGGCTCACCTTCGCGAGTCTTTTTTTTTTTATTTGCAAAAATGGAAAGTAACAATATCTACCAATTAAACAGACTTTTACTTTCTCTTATTTATCAAAAGCTGTATTATTTCTCTTCTCAATGATATTTTATCTGTTTAAATATTTAGTATTTAGTATTTTTGCTGAAAAGAAATTTGCCCAATAATTTTAGAAGAAATTGGTGATTAACCTCTTTATTTGGTAGAGAAATATTCTGATATAGAAAATCTGTAAATGGAGAGGAAGAAATGAAGTAAATATGAAACAAACATACCAAAGCACATGTTTATGTAAATATTGCATATATGGATATTGTTATTTTTAGATATTTATTAACTCCTTTTGTGTTTTATGCAAATTTCCTACAAGTAATAATTTTTAGATAATTTGTAAAGTTGCTGCTTTACATCTTCTCTCAGAAATGCTGTGTATACTTGGGACCCACTCACCCTGGATTTATTTAAGATGTTTAATTAAGAGAGAATTCTTTCTAACATACTTCCTGAACACTTTGCAGCTTATACGTAGGTGATGACTATTCCTTCGAAGCCCTCATGTTAAAATGCTCTTTTAGACACCTGCAAGACAGTGTTTGATCCAGCCTAGTCTGCCTGCAAGCCAGTGGAGTGCACTTGCCTTTCAACTAAGAGCTTGCATCTTATTTCTTCTAGAAACTTCTTCAGGGCCTTGACTATCTAGGCTAGCCCTAAGCCACAGAGGCATGCAGGCAAACTCTCAAACATGTCTTAGGTGAAGCTTCACTCCTGGTCTCCGTTCGCTATATGCACAGGTAGATTCTTTACCTCATCCCCCATATGGCTGAAAACCTCTCGGACTTAACCAGAAAGAAGGAAAAATTGACTCTCATTTATATGTTATTTCCTTTTTATTTATTTCTCCCAGTTGCCTTGAAGGGGTTCCCAATGCCATCTTAGCTGTCTCTTTCGTGTCTCATCTAATGACCTCTCTCAGCCATGTGTACTCCAGACTAAATCTCCATGACACGGTCCTCAATGTGCTCATTGCTCATGTCATTTTTAAAACTTCTCTTTTGAGATTGTGTTCAAAATCTGTTTTTGAGCCATGTCAGCACAATCATCTTTCATGTAATTAGTAATCATTTATGATCAACTTTGTATGACTTAGGCCAGTGGTTCTCAATGCTTGAGCATTCATCAGAATCACTTGTAGGTTTGTTAAAACTCAGGGTTTCTGATTTAGTAGAGCCTGGGTGGGACAGGAGAATTTGCATTTCTAACAAGTTCCAGGTGATGCTGACACTCTCAGTCCAGAGATCACACTTTGAGAACCACTGACATAAGCAATGCTGTTTGGACCATCATCACGACAGCTGCTTTGAAGTGACAGATCTGCTATCTCCAATTTCACCTTAGGTTTCTCATTTATTGAACTGCAATTAAAATGCCCAAGTTTGGGAATTTGAAGGCTTGATGAGTTTGGGGTAGTGTGAGGTCAGTGTCCCTTTTTGGTCTAGGAATCGTGGCAGTGAAGATGAATAATTAGTTGGGGAACATATTTTTTAATACTTTGAAGTGACAAATACTTGGCCACTGCAACAGATTAGTCTTTTATCTTTGTTTCCAGATGTCTACTGTGTACTTGCTAATTCAATTTTAGAATCTATAGAACACTGCTTAGAACAGGAGGGATTTGTCATATTTGGACAAAAACAAACCAAAACAGAACAATAACAGCAACAAAAAACACTGACTACTATAGACTTAGTATGGTGAGCACATTGTAAGATAAATAAATTTCAAAACGCTATAGTGTACATCTGAAATTAATATAATACTCTATTCCAACTATACTTAATTTTTAAAAAATGGGTTGAAGAGATGCTGGATGGCTACATTAATAAATTCTATTACATGCACCAATCCGAAGCATTTTTTTGCAGCATGTGGGTTGCCAGGCCATGAAGTTCCTAACCATGGGGCATGCACACACATCTGAAGAAGCTTCTCTGAGCTTTCCCATCAACCTGGAGGAATGGTGTTAATAAAACAGATTTTTTCTGAAAAAAAAAATTTAGCCCTTCTTTTACCTGTCTTTGACTTAACCTAAAGAAAGTAGGAAGAGAGTGCAGAAAAAATATTAGGCTGTGTCATTTTTCACAAATTCAGCTTTTCAGTAATGTCTTCACTTCCTGGGGGGAGGGGGACATCTGTCAGCTCAACACTACAGGTTTTGTGGTCTTAAGTTAAAATGTTCTTCTTCCCCTCCTCCATTTCTATATCTCTCTGCTCTTTCTGTATTTCTATGGTGACTCAGTTTCAGCAACTTCATATTTTATTGTAATTTCAGCTGAAGTATGGATGAGGCTTTTGAATTAATCCTTCTAACCCTTAAAGGTATGTAATGTACGCCACGAAGGCATCAGTGTCCGTAAAACGCCGACTGACCGATGCCAACTGAGCTCCTTGTTGGATTTATAGTACGAAAGGAAGTACGGTATTTGGAAAATCATGGAGGGATGTATTTTTCTAATATGTTCTGGAAGTACGTGATTAGCCATTTTCTTTTTTAATATTATTTACATTTTTAAATATAGTTTAGTTTAGAATGGATTCCACCAGCTGATAATCAGTTTTAGTAACTGGGAGCAGTCAGATAGAATGAACCGTAGTTCTTTATTTTTTAAAAAATTAATTGTTTTCCAGTAACACTAGGATCTAAAGGTGCTATTGTAAAACAGATCTGCTAATGAGGCCCATGTCTGGTTACAGCTTAGTTTCCCTGTGGGTGGTTTTAGGTGTGTCGAAGTCAACATTACCTTTCTCAATGGATAAATACAGGGCTTATCTGTACAGTTGTTAGTTTAGAGAGTTAAAATGATGTTAGTTAGTGATTTAAATAACATGCTTCACCTCACCAGTCTGCTTTGTTTCATACACCTCTCAGCTGCCTGAATTCCAAGTACTTAAATTATCTTTTCATTTTTAAATGACTCATGTGTTCAAGGTTTTAAAAAAAATGACAGCACAACTACCATCATTTTTTCTAAACTGTGATTATTAAATATAGCAACTCTTGTACTCAGATGGCTAGTGCAGGGAGAAAAAGGAGGAGGTAGTGAAAGGAAATTGGATGTGTTAAGAATCTTATCCATTAGTCATACCTTTTTCCCACCCTGTTCTTATCATTTTATGAGATCTTTGCGTGACAGGTTTTTGAAGACAAAGAATAAACAAAGATTAAACAAAGATTGAGCCCAGCATATTACTGTTAAGGAAAAATGAGTTCTAATAAACTGAATCATACCAAAATTTAATTTTTTAATGTTTGTCTTATAAATTTTTTAAAAAATGTTTATCTTGTAAATTTGACATAGCCATGGCTACAAATTAAAGATGAGAAGTTCTATAATTATCTACATACATTACCAAATTTTAATTGTTTCACAATTAAGTATGTCATGGGGGAGTTTAACTTGAAATCCTTTTTTAATCCCAAACTACCATCGTTACACTGTTGTGTGTATAGGCAATGGGGCCTATTCGAAGGGCTCCATAGTTATGATCTCCTGCCTAAGGCCTGGCACAAATGCTGCAGATCTCTCTTTTTGTGCTTTGTTATAATTTATAAGCTGCTGAGGCGATGATACATATGTAACTTAAGTACAGCAACACAAGTTGGCTTTAAATAAATAAACAGCATACCCACTTTCTAAATAAAGGTAAAGAATATTCATTTTTAGGACAATCAGAAGATGACGAGGTGCTTCCTAGCCCTATTCCCATATACGCACTCTCCCAAGGCATTGAAAATTTCCATAAAACCCCTCAAGTTTTATTTTACAATCTTATTTAGTATACATCAGTGAGTAAATCAGCAAATAAACTTTTTGGTATCATACAACATGTTCTCAATCATGTTGAAACTAAGTATCATGTATCAAAACTGGAAAATTAAAAACCGAAAATGGAAAGTGTTTAAAGAAAATCACAAAATAATGATTTTATGCATTTATTTAAAAAACAGAAATTAGCTCTTCTGCCATTTTCTTTTAACTTCTAACGTCTCTTTAAAAAAAAAGAATACTAAAAATATGTAGAGTCATAGCAATACATTGCTTTAGGAGAGAAATTTACATATAGCAATATTGTTTTTCCTGAATTCTTAAATAAGAATTGAGCAGATGTGAGTAAAGCAAAACTGAAACATTAAGTACATTGCTATACATTTTTATAGACATAGTAGGCACATAATGAGGATCTGCTAAACAGAACTGATGTCCAGTCATAGGCTCTTACCATTACACACTGTGGGGTCCAGGGGGAGATGCAGTGAGACAGAGTTGAAAGAGCACAATGGCATTCCCCCCGGATGTGAATATGTCACAATGCCATCCAGGAAATTGTCCCCTACCCTTCATGTCCCCTATTCTTTACACATCCATTATAGTAAATGATGCTCTTTTTTGTGATCCTATTCTTTGGAGTCTGCCTTAGTTAAATGGCATGGCTAAAACCATACGATGATGAGTCCTCATTGTATTAACTCTTCCTGTATTATAGCCCCACATACTCACTCTTTGGAAGTTCAGTGTAATGATAGAAACAGTTCCTCCCCTGTCCATCTTAAACAATCACACTTTCATTGATCCTTAAAGCGTCATTCTTACCATGGTTTTCTCTGGGTGCCCATTTGGATCCTCAGGCTAGTGGCGTGGCCAATCACTTTCCCTGTGACCGTGCACAGGAAGTCACATCTCGCAGATGCAAGCATGAGCCCTGCCAATAATTTGGCCTAGAAATCCTCAGATGACTCAAAATTATCACAAATTAATTTGATATATTGTTTCATTCTTATTATGATGCAACTAAGCTAGATTTAATAATTTTAAGTTGAGATGTTTAATTTAAAATTACATTTTTTTGCCAATGCCAAACTGTAATGTTAATGCCCCAATAAACTCATTCTCTTAAAACACAAGAGAACTTCTCTTATGCTTTAAATTCATGTATTCAAAAATGTAGAATTTAAAAATATATTTTGCCTAAGTTCAAGATTTTAGAGATTTTCCACCCTCTGATTATGAGAGGAAAAAAAGATATTGGTATAAGTTAACACACTGGGCTTACCACTGTGACTGCAGTTCACAAGGGGCTGCTATTACATTTTTGCAATGACAAAGCATTCTTGGTGGGGTTCCCTAAGAAGCTGGACACTTCTTAACAAAATGCACAGCTTGATTATCTGTTTAATTAAATTTCAATACCTTTTTATTATTTTTTACTCTCGGTTTCCTGTGTTAGAGATGATTATTTCTGTATTCTTGGACACCAGAATCAAAGGGACAATGGAGGGGAAATTGAAACTGCTAACGTATAGAAAAACTGCTTTCAATGTGCAATTCTTCCATGGTAGTATATACATAACTGCATTGTGTGGGATCTTCCATTTATAAGCTAGTTCATAATAAAATAAAATGTTCATGAAGTGTTACATAATATATTTAACTCCCATCTTAAAACTTTACAGTAGGTATTCACATACGAACATCTGTGAGCATTCACTTTGAAAAGCTGAGCATTCACTTTGAAAATCCAAGCCTTCACGGAAAAAAAAGCACCAAATAGAGTATGATATTACTGGGCTATTGGAGCCATTGCATCAGGAACAGCCTTTTGTTCTGATGAGTAGCTAGTTCAAGCTCGGACAGGAAAAATAGGAACTTTTAGATTGTAAGAGGTTGTGCTTTCTCTTCTTCAGGAACTTGCGGTATGTGGATAGAAACTCAGAAGCATTTTCTTGTGATCAACCGTGGCGATGTCATTGGAAGGAAAAGCTACCCCTGTCCCGGAAAGGGCAGGTGTGGACTACACGCCTCACCAGGCCTCCCCTTTCTGCAGGCTTGCAATAGCAGTGGCGAGCAGCAGTAACCCAATGAGCAGCTGATGTGAGCAGCCCATCAGACGCAGCAGTGAAGGACTCCAGCACTTGGGGGCTCAGAAGGGAAAGGGAGCAGGACTTCAGGAGTTGTCACCAATAGAGGCAACTGTGTCCATTATGATAGAGACAGCAGCAGCAACAGCACTGTGGTGACAAGGTATGAAGGCAGAGAAGAAGGGCTGAAGGGACAATCTCCAGCAGTTATGAACCAGTGACAAAGGAAATTACTAGACACTGGTTGGGGGCAGGGGAAAGAGAGAGAGTAGATGTAAATTTTTTTTTAAAAAAAAAGCTCACTTCAATAGTCAAGACAATAGATGTGATCTATAATTTAAAGAATACAAAACAATTTAAAGATTCTGTTGCATGAGTTTGTGAAACTTCGTCTCAGGTGCTTTGAGAGAGAAGTTTTCCTATAATTTTTATTAATGGGTTATGGACAAGCTTTAACTTTCTTCTTTCCATTTTTAGTGAATATGATTCCACTTTCAAGGAGCCACAGTAAGATAAGTGAGAATAGCAGGGTGGTTAAAAAATAGTGCCTACTCAATTAATAATTGTTTTTTCTATTTGTTAAAAAGTTTACTTGCTGTGTGCTGGGATAAAAAAATGACTTTCTGTTAATAATCATCATATATCCCTTTTTTATGTTCAAGATGAAGAAAGCATCTATTGCAAGTGAATCTCTGTTTACATAAAAGGTAATTATTGAAGTACAAATATCCTGTGTATTATAGTCTAGGGACCTTTTGCATTTTGCCCAGAGAATTCTTTATTTAGTGCAATTAAATAAAAATAATAAGTTAATCTCTGTAAGTCTCTTTGCCATTATGACAATGTAAGAACTGCTCTTGCGTGGAAGCCTCACTCCAAGTCAGTTAGTTTGCCTTTGTTACCTCTTGGCATTAGATTTCTTCTAAATGAATTCAAAGTCAAGCTTTGTCAAAAAGCCTTAACGGATTAGATGGCCACTCCGCGTCCTGTAAATAAGACCCTACTCCTCAGCACCTTCCTCTAACCGCGTCTTCAAAGCCCGAAACTTCTCGTAAGTGATTTGGGTTGACATCGGTTTTCCTCCAGACTTTCCTAATCTCAACTCTCTGATCTTTTCCTCTCCATCCCTCGGAAAGCGGAAGTGGATCGCCATTGTTTACACGGTTGTCAAGCGTAGGAGCCAGTTCAATAGATGATTTGACCTATTTTCTAACTTCAGAAAAAATGGCTCAAATCCACCTTATTAAATCATTTAAATGATCATTTTTGGCAGATGTCTTCCAAAATTAAATTGATTTAAAATATTGGATATAGCTTAGGAAAATGTTTCATGACAGATTTTTTTTCAGGACTATTCACACAGAAACTATTTCTTAAGCTTGGTTGTTATATAGGTAATGTTTAACTTATTTTATTATTGAATATGTATGACAATATTCTAAAATCAAGTTAATACATCTGTACTCTATGTTTGTAGAACTGTAGAACTTGAGGGGCTTAATCATTCATGCCCTATACCTTGGAGCAAAGGAAAGTATTGGTCCTATTTTAGGAATATCTACAGCATTCTTTATGGAGATAGTTGCCTATTCCTTCAAGTGAGATGGTAATATAAGCAACCAAAGCTTTAAGAGACTATCAAGCTTGCTGTTCTCTGTTTGGTTTTTAAAACATATTTGCCTTTCTTTAACAGTTCATCAACAATAATGTGTTGTTAGAGAACATAAACCCAAGCTATCTAATTAACTGAAGTATGTGTTGTATGTTAATAAAAAAATAACATATATGATCCCATGCATAAAACAAGACATAGTCCAGAAATTTTTGTTTTACTATGATTTTCACTGTTATCATCAAAACACTCCATCCCTCTATTTCTAGTGATATTTTAACTTCAGAGATAGAAAGCCTACTACAAAATAAAAGGCTATTTGTTCATTCCACCACATGGTTATTCATAGAAAAGAGTATTCTCCCTCAAAAAGTGAGTATATGCCTTCCAAGGAAGATATATCACCAGAACAGAAGAAAAAGACTCTATCTTTGCCAAGGATACTGCTAATTGTCTGTTTACTAGTGTCCTAATGTAAGACTCATCAAACAATTTTCAGATTTTATTTTGACTACCCATGTAGCTTTTCCATAGAGAAAGAATATGCTAACCATTAAATATAGACATTTAGTCTACTTGAAAGGGTTTTTAAATTATAAATGAATAAATTATAATTCCAATTTTATACAGCAGTCCTTTCAACTTGCTTAGCTTGAATCTGTGCCAGTGAGACTGATTAATTTTTCAGTTATTGATAAAAACAGAATTTCTTGTCATTCACAACTGAAAAAGATCTTAGAAATCATGATCCGACTGAGGTCTTCTCAGGTATTAAAAGACAAAATTCTGTTAGTGGTGGAAAGGGCAAAAATCAATGCTTCTCTATCTTGCATTTTACAGACGGCAACGCTTTAATGTGGGGAAAACAATGAATATATAGCAATCTCTATAATGACAGGAAGAATAGTTACAAATCAATAAAATAGTCAGTTTCTAACAATACAATACTATTCAGCCTTCCCTGCAGGTGGTTCGGAGAGGCCATGGAGCCTGTCTACACAGGCTGATACCACTGTGCAACTACCAGCGGCCTAGTGATTAACAGACAGGAGTCTCAATAAGAAAAGGTCAATAACGACCTAACCAGATGCCAGTTCTAAACTGAGAAAGGAAAAGCCAAAGCAGAACTTCTGAGAAATGAGGTTGAGAATGACGATAGTTGAGAAAGTTTGGATTTGAACAAATGACTCACTATAAGGTTGACTGAAAGATACTGCTGTAACTCAGAGTGGATCGGGGAGAGCTCGTGAGCCTCGGGGTCTGGATTTTCTCATCAGTCTTCAATAGAAACTATGACCTTTTTCCATTTTTTCTTATTTTGTGTTAAATGTATCGAGAGAACCTTGGTTAACAACATTATATACATCTCAGGCATGTAGCTTTATAATGTCACACCTGTATACTCCATTGTGTGCTCACCACCTGACGCCTAGTCTCCTTCCTTCACCGTCTATTTGAATCCCTTTATCCTTTAAGCTTTCCCCCGATTTCCTTCTCTCATAACCATTATTCTGTTGTCTGTATCTATCAACTCTTTGCTTGTTGCTTTTTCTTTATTTTTCACATATGAGTGAGATCATACAGTTCTTGTCATTCTCTGTGTGACTTATTTCAGTCAGCATAATATTCTCAAGATCTGTCTTTGTTGCAAATGGCAATATTTCACCTTTTGGTGACAGTAATATTATAGTGTATATACCAGGGGTGACCCCCCCAAAAAACACCAAATTTTCTTCTGGAGGGCGGGTCCCTTATAGCACAGGCTTCCCCTGCTAGGAGAGTGTTCTAGGAACCCATCTGTATGAGCATACCAGCTGGTGTTGTTGTGAGAGGCTGAATTTGGCTTCTAGGAATTTTTCTGAAGACCTTTTCAATGTGTTTGCCTGTTTCACGATGGATGATTTACCAGTGAGCCTGTCCATAGTACGCTGAGTGTTCAACAGTTTTTGACCAAAAACAGCATGACCCCCATGTCTTGCCCTCCTTATTCATCTGATCTTTCCCCGAGTGGCATTTTGCTTGTTTCTCCAGGTGAAAAAAAAGTCCTCAAAGGGAAACATTTTGCTGATGTGGAAGAAGGCAAGCAAAAATTGGCAGAAGCACGAGAAAGCATCAACATCAACACATTAAAAACTGTTCTGAGCAGTGCGAAAAATGTCTCAATAGGTGTATTGCATCAAAAGAAGAGTACTTTGAAGGCGAGTGAAGTTTAAACATGTAAGAATAAATACACATTTTTTACAAATAAATTCCATTTTGGGGCCCTCCCTCCCATGTACCACATCTTCTGATCGTCCATTGAAGAACTCTTAGGTTGTTTTCCATATCTTGGCTGTTGTGAATAATGCTGCAATGAACATAGGGGTACATGTATTTTTACAAATAAATGTTTTTAAATGTTTCAGGGAGGTACCCAGAAGAGGGATTGCTGGGTCCCATGGGAGTTCTATTCTTAATTAAGAAATCTCCATACTATTTTTCAGAGTGGTTCCATCATTTGACCTTCCCACCAGCAGTGTGTGAGTGTTGCTTTTTTCCACATCCTCTCTAACACATGTTATTTCTTGTCTTATTGATCATAGCCATTCTAATAGGTATGAGATAGTATCTCACTGTGGTTTTGATTTACATTTCCCTTGTAACTTAGTGATGTGGAACATCTTTTCATATGTTCGTTGCCATCTGTACGTGTTCTTCAGAAAAGTATCCGTTCAGGTCCTCTGCTGATTTTTTAATTAGATTTTGTTGTTGTTATTGAGTTGTATGGGCTCTTTATACATATATAAAGAAACAATGACTTAATTGTGCGATTGTATTCAGTCACTTGGGGTATCAGACGTGTAATGGTTAATTTTATGTGTCAACTTGAGGGGCAATGGAGTGTCTAGACATTTGGTCAAACATTATTCTAGGTGTGCCTGTAAGGGTGTTTAGGGATGAGATTAACATTTGAATTGGCAGACTGAGTAAATTGCCCTTCCTGATGTGGGTGGGCTCAGTCAATCAATTGAACACTTAAATAGAACAAAAAGACTGTGTAAGTAGAAACTCCCTTGATTGATTGCTTGAGCTGAGGCCCTGGTCCTTCCCAGCCTTTCAGCTTGTACTGGAAGCATACATTGGCTCTCCTCAGTCTCCAGCTTGCAAACTGCAAACCTTGGGACTTAGTTTCCATAATCACATGAGCTAATTTCTTATAATCTCTCTCTCTCTCTCTCTTTCTCCCTCTCTCACATTTATCTGTGTATGCATGTCTCTGTGTGTGTGTGTGTGTGTGTGTGTGTAATATTGATTTTGTTTCTCAGGTGACCCCTGGTAAATACAGATTTTGGTACCAAGAAAATGGGTGCTGCTGTAAAACATACTTAAACGTGTGGAAGTGGCTTTCAAACTGGGGAATGGGTGAGGTCCGAGATGAAAATAAAGAACGTGTTATTAGAAATGGGGAAAAAAGGTGATTCTTGATGTAAAGTGGAAAAACTTGGCTGAACTTTGTTTTTATGTTTTGTTTAAGGTAGAGCTTGTGAATGACAAAATGACGTATTTGAGGAAATTTCTAAGCAAAGTGTTGAGGGAACAGCTTGGCTCCTCCTGACTCCTTACAGAAAAATGTGAGAAGAAAGAGAGGAATTGAAGGAAGAATTGTTAGGTTCCTTTTTAGGAAACAAGTTGAAGATTTGGTAAATTCTCAGCCTGTTCATAGTGTGAAAAAATGAGAAGCATGTTTTATAAAGAACATCATGGCGTGGCTAAACTGTCACCCAACAAAGAGCTTTGGGGATTATATCAACAGAAACACTGCTTGTTTAAACTGGACAGAGACTGGACAAAATGAAAGAAGGCTGGCAGAGTTGAATTTGACAGCGAGGACAATAGAGCAATTTACTTTCAAACACGCACTATTCTGTAAAAAGAGGCAAAGATGATCTTGAAGATGAATCAAAGATCATCATAGCCTCTGCCTTGGATTCAATAGTTGGATGGATTCCACCTGAAGCTATAGAGGTGGGACCATCCTGCACAGGTGCGGTGTTGGGACTGCCAAGCAAAGACTTTGGGGTGACACTCCCCCCAAGTGGTCCTAGAAGGTGGAACACTGAGCCAAGAGGTTTATTCTTGAGCCTTAAGATCCAGAGGCATTTGCTTTGCTAGATTTTTCGGCTTGCTAGTGACCTGCTACCCCTTTCTTCCTTTTGGTTTCTTCCTTTTGGAAGGGGAATGTCTATCCAATAGTTGTTCTGCAGTTCATTTTGCACCAGCTTACCTGGTTTCATGGGTTTATAGCTGGAGAAGACTTTTACCTCAGGATAAATTATACCTTGATTTAGATGATTCTTAGATGAGACTTCTGACTTTAAACTTTAGAATTGATGCTGGAACAAGTTAAGTCTCTTGGAACTCTTGGGATGGAATGAATAAATTTTCCATGGCAAAAATATATGGATTTGAGGGATCCAGAGTGGAATGTTATGATCTGAATTGAGTTCCCTCAGAATCCATATGTTGAAGCCCTAACTCTCAACTTGGAATTAGTGGCCTATAAAAAGAGACTCCAGAAAATTTATAATCTCTCTCTCTCTTTCTTTCTCTTTCTCTCTCTCTCTCTCTTTCTATGTCTCTCTTTCTCTCTCTCTTTTTTTTTTCTGCCATGTGAGGATAGAGTGAGAAGGTGACTGCCTATAAGCCAGGAAGCGAGACCTCACAAGATTCAATCATACTGGCACCAGGATTTTGGACTTTCAGCCTCCAGAACCATGAGAAAACAAATTTGTATTGTTAAGTTACCCAGTCAGTGGTATTTTGTTATGACTGCCTCAGTTAAGAAAAATAGAGAAATGGACAGACAAAACTGAAACTCAGATCAGAGAACAGAGTGAAAGAAAGAAAAGAGACTGAGGGGAGAATGAGAATTATAATGATATAGCAGTGCACATCTAGTCAAAAAAAGAGAGATGAGAGATTTTGAGGTTGGGATTTAGTTCCAGGGAAAATGTGAAGCCAGGAAAAAGCTTATAATATGTCTGAAAAAAACTGTAAGTCAAATAGCTAACTACAAAAGAGGGTTTTTGAAGGAAAAGATAAAAGCTCAAAGTTAGTTGTGAGTCACAGGCTGATTAGATAGAGATGATGCATGCACTTCTAAGGTACTATGCATTATCTGATTTGCAGCTGTGGAGAGAAATTTACACTGATCCTTTCATGTGCTTTTCCATATCACTTCTTGAAGGTAATACGGTTCGACCATTAAAGTCTTTTCAAATCCCAAGGTACTCTGATGCAATTTTACATTTTAACATGCCTGACTGATGAAGAGCATAGTCTGTTACTAAATAAACACACACACACACACACACACACACACACACACACACACACACACAGAGGCAAATAGAGCTATCAAAGCCATGACCTTGACTTTACTGACACCACTGTTTAGCCCGGTGATGACTGAAGTAGGCCCGCAAGGTCCTCAGGAGCACACAATATGATCTGTGAGACCAGAGTCAGAAAAATATTGGAGCTTCTATTTTTGTTTATTTTAACCTCATGTTTTGGTAAATATTTTGTCATAGGCATAACATTATCATTTATGCACATGTAATTATAAATAAATGTTACCTATGAGGGTATGTTTAAAACATTTACTAATAGGGCTATGCAACAGAAAAGTTTAAAGACAATGACTTTAATACGCTTTATTATTCCATAGGTAAAAGACTTGAATGATTTGGTAGGAAGCTTGGACGGTGTTCCTTAGAAGTCGAACATCACCTGAAGGGATTTAAGTATGAACATTACAAGATCAGATTGTTTTTCAGATGGCCCTTCCTTCTGAAGTCTCACTGGAAAAAAAGTCTTAAGGGGACAGTGAAAAGCGACAGGAGCCATCAGCAAACTCTTCCTCTCTCCAAGTACAGTAATAGAAATAATGAGGGTTTGATTTAGAAGGAGTGGTAATAAAGACTGAGAGGAAGGGACTAAATTCGGAAATAATTAACAGGTGAAGTAAGCAGGGCATGCTGATTGATTGAATGAGGAGTGTGAGAGAAAAATAATGAAAGGTATTTGCCAAAGATTTTAGTTAGATAACCAGTTTAAGTTATCTGCAGTAAAAAGTGCAAACAGGGAAGTTTTAGGGGTAATGTGTGATGTATGCCGTTATAACCACATTAGTTTGAGATGCTCGGGCATTTGGTAGGTGAAGACACACAGCAAAGAGGTGTGGGATCTGAGGCTCAGAGGAGAGGCTGGCTGGCTAGCTGGATTTGAGAGTCGGAACAGGTACAACTAGAGGGGTGATGGGAGTATATAGAGTGAGAGTATAAAGTAAAAAAGTTAAATTAAGCATGCTGGAAAATATTAGCATTCATATGCCAGGGACACAAATAAAAGACATTTTTGTTTGATCTAAACTTTGTGGTTTGAATGTTTTAAGTGAAGGGATGAAATGGAAAATGGTGATTCACAGGTGATGATAGTTTTCAAACTTTGAAAGCACCTGCTCTTCAAGATGGCATCATGAAGTGAAAGAAAACTTTCATGGTAAAAAATTAGAAGAGCGGTATTTGGTTTCTATATTACAAATGATAATGACTTTAGAATGGAATGTTATAATTAAATTAACTAAATAATGTAAATTTATTATGCATTTTATTTTGTAAAATATTGGTGAGAATTTGTTAAGAGAAATGAAAAAAAACTTCATATAAATTAAAATTTTACCTCTACATTTTACTTATGGATTCCTGTCTTACCTCCTGCTTGAACTTAACACAAAAGACTGCCGTAATGTATATTCTTAAGTATATCTTTATAGATATTTTTGAAATATTGTTAAACAACTGGAATAATTAACCCTAGATATATGCAATTTTAATGTAAATAACTATTGGAATATTCTCAAGAGCAACAAAAGGAATGAGGGAGGTCTTATATGATCACATGATAACACCTAGCATTTTAATGTTTGCCAAATACATGAGTGTAAATGGATAACTCATTTTAGTTTTACGTTTGTACTTATTAATGAATTTAAAGATATCATATACCAATTGAACATTTGTACTACCTGCTATATAAATTCATATTTGCTATGGAATTTTGTTTCTTTTTCTGGTTGATTTGCAGACATTCAGGCATATTTTAAATATCATTTCTTTGTCAGTTTTGGACATACAAGTATCCATTCTCAGTATGTTCCCAATCTGTTAACTTTTACTTGGCTGATAGTGTCCTTCATTAAAAAAGAAACTATTAATTTTATGTAATTAAATCATTAAAATTTTTTCATTATATATCCATATATGTTAGAGAATATATTCACTACATTTGTCACAAAGAATTCAGCCAGCTTTATTAGCACTTCATATAATGACTTTGTTGCACTTGAAATGTTCCTATAGAAGAGTGCAGACTCTCTCTCCATTAATTTAGAAGTTCTTTTATATTATCAATTAGGGTTTTAGATTATTTTCCATATTTTTGGTATATTTTGTTAATTTTTTTTGCTATTTTCTTTCTTTATAACTATTACAAGTTGGACCTTTCTCTGGGATACATATTTTCTAGTTTCTTATTGCCAGTGAACAGAAACAGTATTTATTTTATGTTTATCTTGTTCCAGGGGATATATTGAACTTAATTTTCACACATTGGTAATGTTGTTGTCTTTTAAAGGTAAATTATTTTATCATTTTTAGTTTATGCCTTTATTTTCAAACTCCTACATCTTATTTGTCTTTTCCTATAGTATTTCTAGGACCTCAGTATTCTGTTATACAATGTAAGTGATAACTAGCATCCTTGTCTTGTTCTTTATTTTAACAAGAGACTAGATCTAAATGTCTTTTTAAGTAAGTTATTTGCTGTCAGTTGTTATTAGAAATTTCACAGATTAAGAAAATTCCCTATGTCTATAATTTTCTTTTTGCTTTTATGCAATGTATTACTTTGTATCAGATACTTCTCTGCATGTGTTAAAGTAATCTTGAGTTTGCTACTTCTATTTGTGGCCAATTACACCGATATGTTTTTTTGATAATAATCCTTGCATTCTTGGAATAAACAATATTTGATTGTGATGTATTATAATCATATATTATAATCTGATGGATTTAGATAGCCAGTATTTCTTTAAAATATGTCACTCCATGATCATACACAAAAAGAGACCATAATTTTCTTTTTTGCTGTATGTATAGCCAAGATTGGAATAAAAGGTCCTGTAACCTCATAAAATGGCAGTGCTTTAGTGTCTCTTTCTCGCTCTCCCTCTCTCTCTCTCTCTGACTCTCAACTGGTACATGTTAGAGAATATAGATCTTCATAATGGTATTATCGTGTATATCAGTATATATACCATTTTTATATTGCTTGTTTTTTAACAGTATATCTCCAATATTTCATATCATTACCTTTTGAAAGTATCATTTCAATAGCAATGTAATATTTCATGAAATAATAATAGTCCATAAAGCAATTTATTTAATCTGTGAACTTCTCTGAAAATATTGCATTCTAAATAAAACTGTAATGATAACTATGTGCTTTTGACAGAGCAAAGCCCCGCACAAGATGCTGACTTTTCTGTGTCCCAGGGTTTATGATGTTATGGACTTCGTATCCTCAGCATATAGATCAGTGAGGGCACATAGGATATGCTTGATGCATATATGTCAGGTGAATGATTGAATAAGTGAGACAATGGTCATTTTTCCCCCACAAGTGTTGATTTCACTAATGAGATTTATGTTTACTGACACCACAGAATAGGCATTGACTAATGGGCTGACCTAAAAATCACAGAAATATGGAAATCATAGAAAAGAATTCTAATAACTCCTCTCTCTGTGTTTAGCTGCACTTCTGAAACTGTTGCTATATCAACACCCATCTGGGACTAAAGACTGACCAGTCTTTGAAGAATGGTGTATGGCTGTAAAAAATATTTTATTTACTCAAAGATAGTCTATTTTAAAGAGATAATAGTCACAATTTCCTTGCATTTACTCTGTGGTAGTCTCATTTCTAATCCTAACCAGTCTATGAAATAGATGCTATTATGCCCATATTTGAGATAGCAAATCAAGGCTAAATAATTTACTTAAGACCATAGAGTTAGCACATTGTGGAGACTCAATTCTACTTTAGGTCAGCCTGACATTAAAGCTAGGTCTCTGTGGCCACTATACATGTCACATCAAATACGTTTTCTCACACACATCAGTCTGAATGACTGGCTTGCATGGATTCATGAATTAAGCAGAGTCTTAAAAAAAGCACTTAAGTCTTGACAAGCAGAGGACATAGACATTATGTGGCAGCATCAGCCACCATGAATTGGGGAGGGGTTGGCGGTAGTATCTGATTACTTGTTTAACTCCCCCCACCTCTACTATTTTTTAACACAGACTGTATTCATCAGATTGGTGAATCCTCTACTAACTAAAACTTCTCTCTGCTTATATTGCTGGATTATCTTCATCATGAATTTCTGCCTCCAGCCCCTCTAGTGCCTCTCCCTCCACATTTCTAACAGTAACATAACAATTGGCTCTCTCCTTTCCTTGTGTCTGGTGTGCTAGCGCACACTATGCCTCATCCTGCTCTCAGTAATGAGGATGATTCCATCTTCTTTCTCTTTTCTTCACCTCAACCATCCCAACAAGGAGTTTAGGAAGCAAGGAGCAACAGTGGATTCCCATGGCAAAGAATTCATATAATATCATTCTTTGGAAAGCAAATGGTTATATTTTGAGAACTTCTTGTTCTCTTAAGTAAAATGTAAGTCCATCAAAGGTTTAAATTTTATTATGGGAAAGGGAAGGAAATGGGTATATATCTAACTTGATCATTTTCATGGAGTCTTTCACTGACGTACTGAGTCATTTTTTGTTTTTCATAATGTTTATAAACTTTGTTCTGTTGGTTAGATGATACTGAAAGTTACTTTTATGGCAATTTTCATGCTTTTTTTTTTTTTTTTTTTTTCCTGTATACACCTCCTATGAAGTGCACTTTTTTTTTTTTTTTGGCTCAGAGTAGTTGCCATTTCTCAAGGCTGGCATTTCCATTTTGTAACGTGGTTCTCAAGAGAAGGGCTCTGCTACTTTTAGTCACCAATGGGGAGCTTCATTAGATAATGTAAGAGAGAACACATTTTGCTAGCTGCAGGGGAGCAATCACACTCCAGGACTCCGAATCTGATTCATTAGTGAAGAAAGAGCAGGCTTCCTATGGAAGGATAGATCTTTAGTGGAGCTTTTGCTGGACATTTAAAGAAAGTTAAAGTTTAAGATCAAAGACACATGAATTTTATTTCTGCAAAGCCTTTTAAAGTAGCACTGACATGTCCTTCACATGAATGAATTCACAAAGAGATAGGGAGAAAATGTTTCAGTATCTACTAGCAAGTACAGATAAACAGTGATGATTAGAGAACTACGTGGATGCTCACTTCTACCATGATAGGGAGAATAATTGAATTATTATGTGAAATTTGGTGTCAAAGGAAAGAATGTAAGAATTAGATATAGACAAGTCTTCAGCTATAGAAAAAAACTTATATTTTAGCCTGTAAATCCATTATTTTCCCAGCTTTATTGAGGTATTGTTAACATATAACATTGTATAAGTTTAAGGTATTCAACATGACGAGTTGGTGAATCCATTCTGTGGAACCTTGAATTATTCCTACTGTACATGTGAATCCCTCTGCTTCCTTTTTCCTCTGTCTTCTTGCCTTGTGCTCATGTCCTTCTATGACCATGACAAAGAAGATATAAATTCATAACCTCCATTCAGAATAAGCTCATGTCCTCCCACCTGATGAAGGCATTGTGTACAAATGCACTAGACATACTTTAGAAGGAGAGTTTGTAAGATGCAGATCCTATTATTAATAGAAAACTTTCTTTGCATTTCGTATTTTATGCTTTATTTTCTCAAATTCAGCTCAGAAGTTTTTAATACTTAGATTATAGAGATTATATGTCCTCTGGTTTACAGCAGAGATGCATACTTAATGCATTATAAATATTTAAAATTTTTTTTCATGAGCTAATTAAAAATGCCCAGAATAGAGTCAATCTTGGACAATTTTCAACAAAAGTACTTTAATAAAAGAGGAAAAGAATAGGAATGGCATTCCACCAAAGAAAACAAAAGGTACAGGGGTAGTCTCCACCTTCCAGACACTTTCTGTCCAAGATATGACAAATAAACACACTGGACTTTTCTTTTTATCATATGGATTCTGGTCAATAGTTCTATTAGTCAATGGTGTAAGCTGAAACACAGCTTCTCAAAACAACATTTAAATTATCATTAATATTAGAATATGTTTGAAGAATGATGAGGCTGTGTATCAACTGAGGTTGCAGCTTATATTTTTGAGCCTCCAAGGGAGGAAGCCATGCTGATAAGGGGCACCTCTACTAAGGATCTCACTTTATGGTCTAGAAACAAGTCTACTTTTAAGACACATATTAATTCATTGTGATCTGACTTTATTTTATGAAACCATAAGCTGTTGAGGAAGAAAGAAAAAATATATAAAAATGTAAATGAAAGAGAAAAAATAATGACTATAGTATGTGGTCATCTATAAAAAATGATTTTAGAGAGTTGAAAGATAAGTAATCAATACAAAGATTCAAATTGATAAGCACTTCCTCTAAACATTATAAAAACGTTATTTACTATGTGTAAATATACATGTTTAAAATCATTTCTTTTATTTATAATAATTTTTCTTTATATATATATTTTTTTAAATTCAGCAGTATATGGAAAAGCAAAAGAAGCATCCATTTTCTCACCACCGAACAAAACCTCTGATATCGTTTGACATAGTTGAAATAATTTTGTTCATATATATTTTTTAATTTTTTTTCATTTGGTTTTATATCTTCAAGGTTTTTCCTTACTGTTGCATCATTCTCGTTCCTAAAAGTTAGTCACCAGTGGACTTCCTTGTTACTTGACATAAATGGTCTTGGCTCAGCTTGCACTCTCTATTCACTCGTTTCCCCCTAGCTATGCAGGCCTCCTTGCTATCTTCAAACATACCAAGCATCCCCCTCATTGGGGTCTATCTTTGCTATCCCTCAGCCCGCTACTCCCTTCCCTTTAGTGTGTGTGGGGTTTCGTTCCTCACTTAGCTCAAGCATCTGTTCCAATACCACCTTATAGGAAAGGACATTCCTGTGCAGCTTCTCTTAATAAAGCTCCTCACTCATCACACTCTGTCTTCCCATCCTACTTCGTTTTCTTCATGCTTCTTGTTATATATATTTATTTTATTATTGTCTATTTATCCCTTATCTTACACACACACACACACACACACACACACACACACACACACACACAATCTAGGAGAACAGGGTCTCTTTTGTTTCTTGTTAAATCAACAGATCCTAGAACAATGCCTGATACGTAATATATAATAAATAATTTAAAGTAATTTATTGGCTGCATAGTATTTCATTTCATAAATATACCTTACTTTGCTTAACTGTATGGTAGAACAATGCTTTATTGTAATAAATAAGGCAATGGTTAGCACGTTTATAGATATTTTATCTATCAATTTATTATATCTCTATTTCCAGCTATCATATCTATCTTAAGTCTATAAGATAAATTCTGAGTGACAAAAATTCTTAGTTTAACAACATGGAAAATGTGAAACATTTCTTTTTAACAATATAGTCATCAGTAATTTCTTCAGCAAATTTTATAAACAGTTTATACAGATTTTAAAAATCACCATTTGTATATGCTGTACTAATTTATACTTTTTTGTTTGCATATGAATAGCTCTTTTTAAAAAGCTATAGTAATTTTTAAATCTGTCATTTTGAATAGTGGAGAAACAAAAAACGTGTGTTCGCCTGTGTTTGTGATTTTTTCTCTTATGTCAAATGTCTATTATTTTCTATATTTATTCTGCTTTATTTTTTTAAGTTTTATAGTTTTAAGTATTGCTTTATTTACAGAATATACACATATATAAATGATATATACACATGTTTTCCATAGGTAAAATACATACATATAAACAGATAACTCATTCACTTTTATTAGCAATAAAATTTAATGGACATCTAATATTTAAGAAACACCTTATATTTAAGGTGTGCCACTTTCCCTAAACGTAATTCTTAATTGCTAAAACAATGTGGACAGGTTTTTTTTTTTATCATCATCATCTTAAAAACAAAAAAATCTGAAATTTATGCATTGAGTGACTTTTATAGTCCTGGTGAAGCAGGAATTTAGAGTTTGTTTCTCAATTCATACTCTCTCTCCGATATGCCATGTAGTCGACATATTTCCAGTCTGTTATTGGACTTTAATTTTGTTTATGGTGTTTTTGGCAAACTATAATTTTACTTTTTAATATGGTCAAATATATTTAGTTGAAGTACATGTGATGACTAACATTTGACCATTTTTGACACATGTGAAGGCAATTTCATATGCTTTAATCTCAGATTTAATTTTAAATAATTTTCCCTTTGACTCAAGGCTTCAGAAATGTTCTCCAATTAATATATTTATTATTCCATATTAGAACTTTATGCTTTTAATATTTCTATTTATTTTTAAGTCCACCAAGATATTTTTTCAAAGCAACTACTATATTTTCCAATATCTTTTATGGATAATCTTTTTTTCCTTTCCAGTATTTTATGTCATCTTTATATACTATAAAATTAGAATATATACTAATCGTGTTATTTTCCTAAGGCCGCCATGTCTAATAGGCATCTCACATTTAAATGTCTCCAAGAGCAAATTCATGATATTTTCTCTGAACCAAAACTGGTGTCTCCCACAGTCTTCCCCACAAGCTAAGGGCCATTCCATGCTCAATTCAAAAGTCTGAAAGCTATGCTGAATTCTCTCTTTGTCTCACAACATAGAACTAATCTTCCAGAAAATCCTTTTCAAATACATCCAAGAGTTTCGCTCCCACTCACCATCTCTCCTGCCACCATCATCATCTCATGGGAATCCTTACAATAGTCTTATAACTCATTTCCAGCTTGTATTCTGGCTCCCAATTTCCTCACAAGCAACCACAGTGATTTATTAAGAACTCAAGTCATGTTTTCCCTCTGCTTAATACGTCTTATGTATTTATTCCCTTCTCACTCATATAAGAAGCCCAAGTTCCTAGAATAGGCTACAAGACTATAGTCTGATTTTGGACTCCTGAAACCTTTCTTTTCTTATCTTTCCTCACCCCAGTCTCTCTGCCCCAGCCACATTGGTCTCTGTGCTGATTCTAGAATATTAGAAATTAAGCCGTGGATGGTAATCTTGCCTCCTCTTTGCACTTCTCATATCCTCTTCTTACAATACTCTTCTCCTATATAAAGTCACACCTCTTACCTCCTTCTTGTCTGTATTTAAATGATATCACCGTGGTGAGGTTGTCTCTGAATACCTTACTTAAAACTGACTTTTCAAATTAGGTATGCCTCCTTTTGCCTCCTTTTCTAGTTTATTTTTCTCCTTAGTATTCTTGACTTTTTTTTACATTTTTAAAAATATTTTTTACTGCTGTTCAATTACAGTTGTCCCTATTTTTCTTCCATTACTCTTCCTTACCTTATCCACACCCACCTTCCACTTTTAGTCCTCCCCCACCCCATTGTCTTTGTTCATGGTTCCTTTATACATATTCCTTGATTTGACATTTTCCCTTCTGAAACTTACTTATTTATTAAATTATATTCTTTCATACACTATAATTTTCTTGACAGCAGGAATTTGGGTTAGTTCTGTTTATTTATCTCCAGTATCTAAAACAGAGCTTTGAGTATAAGAAACCTAGTAAATAATTAATTAATGAATAAATGATTGAATAAATTTATTCTTTTTTACACAATGAATCCTAAATGCACATGTGCATATATATTGGCTTTCTAATGCTATTTAATGCTACTTAATATTAACTCATTATTAGTCATGCAAACTAAAACCACATGGTGATCATTTTTGTCTGTAACATCAAGAAAGAAGAAAAAGGAGGAAAGAAAAAAAGAAAGAAAAACAAGAAAGAAAGAGAATGATAAACACCCTATTGAAGATGTAGGAAAATCAGTAGTCTCACTGCTTATAGGAGAATTTAAATCAAAAGATTTTCATGTACTTCATTAAAAATGTGTTCTAAGAATATAATTATGATATATTTGCAAATCTTTATCTTTAGTGATAATAGACACAGAATGGATTAAAGTTGTAATACACTTGAAGCAACTGTTTACCCAAAAAAGATTAGTAACATTTATTACATGTTTAAAATAGACTGTGATGTAATTATTGAATATAAAACTATGTGAAAGATTGATAACATGGAAAATATTTCCATATATTGTTAAATGAACCAAAGCAAATTATAAATCAGTTTATACATTCTGCTCTTTAAAATAGCACAGACCAAAGCTCTCTTCTCTCAATGGTTCTGTTTAGTGCTTGTGCATTTAATCTACAATAATTAAAAAATTCTTCTCTCATAAGCAGACAGAACAGTCAGGAAAGCATGTGCTGTTCACATAACGGCAATACCCTTGATGTCAGTGAGTTTTAATATTCTGAAAAAAAATATTACTTATGCTATGATTCATTTTTCATCTTAATTAAAATGTTTACTAATAACCTAATCTTTAGGATAATTTATTTTGACCATCAGACCCCTACTATTTTGCTCAATTGAACTGATACCATTTTTATAAGAATTGGTGAGAAATGCTAGTATTAGTCTGTGTTAATATTTTGAGTGATTCTTATTCAGATCTCTCCATGTCTTGTCTTTCAAGACATATCATGGTCTCGGTTTCTCTGTTTCTGACATTTCTTTTGTCTGGCTTTTATTTTTCTTCTCTCTTGTCATAAGTGTTCCCCAAAATTCCATCCTTGAGTCTCTTCCTTCTTTCTCCATCTATCCAATGACAATAACAATGGATTCATTTATTCACTCATTTATACATATGTTTTTCCAACACATATTTACATATTACTTAAATACTCTAAGCACTGTGCTGGATGCTGGGATACAATCTTGAATAAATTAGACATTGCTATGGGCTGAATTGTGTCCCCATAAAATTCATATATGGAGATCCTAACCCCCAAGGTGGTGTTATTTGGAGATGTGAAAGGCAATTAGGTTCAGAAGAGTTTGTTCATGACAGGCCCTCATGATGGGATTGAGGCCCTTAGAAGAAGAGGTAACATTATTTCTACCCACACACACCAAGGAAAGGCCATGTGAGGACATAGCAGGGAGTTGCCCATTTACAACCCAAGAAGAAAGCTCTCACGAGACACCAACTCTGCCGGCACCTTGGTCTTGAACTTTTAGTGTGAAGACTGTGAGAAATAAACTTGCTTTCTTTAAGTCACCCAGTCTATGATAGTGTTATTGTAGTCCAAGCTGGCTAAGACAGTTTTTGGTACTGAAAAATGGGGTGCTGCTACAGCAAAAACCTAAACATGTGGAGGTGGATTTGGAACTGGGCAAAGGGTGGAGACTAGAGGAGTTTTGAGATACATGCTAGAAATACAGACATTCTGGTGATGCCTCACAAAAAAATGAGAAATGTATTATTGGAAACTGGAGGAGAGACTGCCCATTTTGTAAGTGGCAGAGAAACTGGCTGAACTGTCTGCTAGTGTTTTGTGAAACGTAGAACTTGTAAGTGATGGAATTAGATATGGTATTTAGCCAAGCAGATTTCTCAGCAGTGCTGAAGGAATGGCTTGGTTCCTCTTCACTGGTAATAGTAAAACACAGGGGAGAGATGAATGAAGAAGGAATTTTTAAATTAAAAGGAACCAGAATTTTAAGTACAAAAAATTCTATCTATATGCAAAAAATGAGAATGTGTGTTCGGAAGAGAATGCCGAGAGCATGGGGACCAACCATTTAATCAGGAGGTTTAGGGTGGGTGTAAACCACGAACCTAGTCATTTAACAGAAGACAATAGTGATGGGATAATACCAGCAGAAACACTGCCATCTGGGAGGGAAAGAGAAAACATGACAGAGTAGACTGAGAATTTGTGTTATCTTCCAAGGAAAAGGAAAAGTTACCCCCAAGGCAATTCAGAGATTATCAGGGCTGTTTCTCCCATCCTAGGCCCAGAGTGCATAGATTTGGTGCAGGGGATTGAACCTCCAAATGGGTTTCAAATAACAGGATCTTTGCTCAGCAGAGCCACATAGGCAGGGCCATTGCAAAGAGCAGTGTAGCAGCGGGGGTGTTGCTCCCAAACCAAGGGGTGAGGTCACCATTGAGAACCATAAGGATGACAGAACCATCCCAGTGGGCCCAGAGGGCAAAGCATTCAACCAAAGGACTGTTCTCACGCCTTAAGACCTAGTGGAATTTGCCTTACTAGGTTTTCGTCTTACTTTGGACCCCTCACTCCCTTCTGGAATGTAAATGCCTGTCTTAAACCTGCCCCACCATTGCATTTTGGAAGCATCTAATTCATTTGGTTTTACAGCTGAAGGGAAATTTAATCTCAGGATGAATTGTACCTTGAGTACAATTAGATCAGACATTTGACTTTAGACTTAGAGTTATTGCTGGAATAAGTTAAGACTTTTAGGGTTATAGGGATGGAAAGGATGGATATATTTTGTATGTGAGAAGGATGTGAACTGTGAGGGACAAGATGCAGAATGCTATGATCTGGATTGTGTCCACTCCAAAATTAACAAATTTTTTAAGTTACTTAAATCACTCAAGGAATTTAAAGCCTAGTGATGATAATGATGAAAAAATAATGATAGCCAACATTATTGAGTGTTTTAAATAAGTAGGATATTGTTTTAAGTGATTTACATGTAGTACGTTAAATTCTCATAAAACTCATTGAAATGGACATTAATTTCATCCTGAATTTAGAAAGTGAGTGAGTAAAGGCATAGAGTGATAGTCGGTACATCACCACAAAACTAATGAATTTAAATTGAATTAGAAGCTCTAAAGAAGAATTATAATGACTTAAAAGAATGTAACAGAAATACTTGAACAAAGAATTAAAGAATGTTAGGAGAAAACAACTTTTAACCTAGGATGCGAGGCATGAGTAAATGTTAGGAAGGAAAAGTATTGTAAGGAAAGAGAATAGCCTATGAGAACACCTGACATGGGAAAACACGCTGTGTTCCGGGAAGTGACAAAAGCATGTGTAGGAAGACATTGAACGGGTAGCAAGATGCACAGCCAGAGTGGAGAATCAACTGGCAGGGGGCAGGACTGAGACCAAGAGGCCCCTTAGCAATCCACGTAAGGAATTCCAGACAAGAGTCAGTGGTGCCTTTCCACGTGGCAGTGGAAAGACAACAAGCTGACAGATATGGTCTATATCTGGGAGTCAAATGTGCAAAACCTACTAGTGAAATGGTTGTGAGATGTTAAGGAGAGTAAAAATTAGAATTAATACTAAAGTGTGTGCTTTGAGCAATTACTTGTATACAGTGGAGTCATTTGTTGAGAATAGAAAAGCAAAGAATATATTAATTTAATAGTTCCTTAAACTATTATATTTAATAGTTTAAGATGCATGGTATAGATTCCACATTCATTCCCTCATTCATTCCTTGATTTCTTACAGGCTATATACCATGCACTCTCGTGTTTAGAATACAACATTGTGGGGATGGACCTCAATAGGCCTGAGGCTTGGACCTGTGGTGCTGACTCAGACCTCTGAGGGGGGACCACTGCTTAATTTTTGATGTTCTAACCTCTAAAGAGGTACAACGAAGATGTTCCTGTGAGTGGAGGAAGAAAGGGGATTCTACAACCAATTGCTACTGAAATTAACTGATGCTTTTAGGGTGAGAGCAACTTCTGGGGGGATGATGACAGAAACATCAGGCAGATCAGAAAGGAACAAGTCCCTTTCCCATCCTGCTACCTGCCAGTCATGTCCTAGCACCCGTTACTTACAGGAACTATGAGAAATCCAGCTGGCAACAGAGGAATGAACTTTCTAGAGTTCCAGCTAAAGAATCATAGAGAGTCAGGAGCCTGCTCCTGGAGCTGAGAGACATCTTAATAACCCTCACACTGTCAAGAGACTCATACATTTGTATTTCCAATATGTACATAACTTCATCCTGAGCGCCACATTTGTTTATCTGTTTACTCAGGATCCATGCTTGGGTGTCTACTAGAAATCATATATATAATATGTTCTAAATGAAGCTTCTGATTTTCCCGTGCAACTTGCTTCTCCCACATTGTTCCCCATCTTAGCAAAAGGTCACCCCATTCTTCTTTCACAGGACAAAACCATGAATCCATTCTTCACTTTTTCTCTTTCACTCCTCATGTATAATTAATCAGAAAATCATGTTAGTTTTGCTTGAAAATATATCCTGAAAGTAAACGCATCTCACCAGCTCTAAGCCATTATCACATTTTATTTGGATAACTTACATAGGTTCTTAATTAATCTTCCCCGCTCCTGACCTTGTCCCCATCTCTCAAGAGCCAAGTATTTCATGTAAGCATAAGTCAGATGCCTTCTCTGCTTGAAATCCTTCAGACTTCTTATCTCGCTCTTCATAGAGACTAAACACTCCCACTGACCTATTAGACCATAAACAAGCTTCCCTGCTCCATGGGCTCTCCGATATCATAGCCTCTCTTACTACCCCCGCCCCTCATTCTTGCTATTCCTCTAACATGTCAATCAGTCTCCTCCATCAAGGCTTGTGCAATTGCTGTTATCTCAGTCTCCAATACTCTTCTCTAAGTCTTTCTAGAAGTGCCCAGCATACTTAGTTACTCCATAAATATTTAGTGACTGAGTTAAGGAGTCAGAGAAGACTGTCCCAAGACTGTCCCATTTTGTCCCAGATCAGAAAGATAATTAAAATACATCAATGAAATGGGGGCAGGATTGATTAGGAAAGAGAGACCCTGGCAGAGGAACAGCACGCACAGAGGTTCTGAAGCAGGAGCGAACACAGCCTTTTTATGTTTAAGGCAGGCTAAGGAGGAGAGGGACATAAAATAAATCTGGAGAGAAACATAGAAACAAGACTATAACAGGGGATAAAATTATTACCTAGAAATGCATACTATACTTTGCTAAATATTATTTGTATTAAAGACATTATCATTCCACCAGGTGATGAAGCATTAAGTTTTTGAAGAATCCTGTAGTCCTCCTTTTTCATTTATTTAATCATCTGGTCCTATAGATCTGATGATATCTCTTTCTACTTACCCTTTTCATTCCTACTACTGTGACATTAATTCAGTTCTGAATTTTTTTTTTTTTTTGTCCTGCACTGTTTTGATAACACTGGTGCTTCACTGCCTTCGAGTTTCCTTTTTTATCTGAAGCACACCCAATGGCCTCTGGTACATTTTTTATTTTTCCAAAAATAATCTTTAATTCTATCCTTTCTAGCTCACTAAATTTAGGAACTCTGCTCTTTACTATACTGTCAAAATCTTAGCATTCAAATCCTGTCAGCAAACGTTCTCAACCTAAAAATCTGACATTCTTTACTATGCCATATGTTCCAACAAAACTAGACTAATAGACTTTCCCAAATATGTTATTATTTCATTGACTTAACCACCCATCAAATCACATTTACGGAACATGTCCATGCCTTTGCAGGTACTGTTCGGGACACCCGAATGCTCTGTTCCCCATTTCCTTGGGGAACATGTTCAATTCCTGGCCATTTATAATGTTTTTTCTCTAATAGCTCCCTGACTATTCCTTTAAATCAGTTTTGATCACCCTAAATGAAAGTAACATTTCAGTCTTTAATTTCTTGTAGCATTTTATCTTAGTTAGCTATATTGCATTCTAATTTTAATGTAGCTATTTATTTTACTGATTAAACAACAGCATAGAATTATAGATTGCAAATAAATTTTCAAACCAAACATAAAATGTCATTTTTGCTATTATTATTAACATTAATTTTCTTATTTTATTCCTTATTACACACCTGAAAGTTTATTGAAATATAGGTAATAGTGAACTCATTGTCCCAGTCCCTGAGGTAACAAATATATATAGCAAGCTAAGTGTTTTTTAATTGAAGTGATGAGAACCACATGTCCTAGATTGAAATGATTAAATATATATATATTTTTTAAAATATATTTGCATAGTAAAATCACTTATTTTGGACTTTTATTTAATCATTGAAAGTATGTTCTATATGTTCTAATTAAAGCACATTTATGAAAGCAGGAAAAACTCTTTCTAATAGGTTAGCTCTCCTCACTTCCTATTAAAAAACACGTAAGAAGTCAAAAGGCTTTTATCCAGAACAACTAAGTAATTGTTCAAAACTGATGGCTACTACTTTGAAATAACATGATAATAACCTGGGAGCTTTTGAAAACCTCAGTGCTCAGGACACATGCCAAGCCAATTAAATCAGAATCTCTGGGGATGGCTCACAGACCTCAGTGTTATTTAAATTATATCTACCAATATATAAAAAGAAATGTGTGTGACCAAGAGGGGTTTGTTGTAGGTATACATGGCTGGTTTAATATTAGAAAACTAATAAATGTAATGCACCCTAATAATCATCTAAAGAAGAAAAAAAATGGACCTATCAATTGATGCAATTATTTGACAAAATCTAACACCTCTCCAAGATAAAAACTCAGCCACCTAGGAATGGAAGGTAACCTCCTCAAACCAAGAAAAGCATCTGTAAAAATAAAAGCCAGTAATATAATAATTAATGGCAAAATTGGAATGTTTCCTCCTAAAATAAAAACAAGGCAAGAGCATGTTCTCTCATCACTTCAACACAGTAGTGAAAATCTTAGTGCAAAAAAAAGAAAAAGGCAAAGTGACAATAAAAAGCATACAGATTGGAAATAAATATTTTTTTTCTATTTTCAGGTGACATATTTGTTTGCATGGTAAATCCCAAGTAATTTACAGTAAGAATAGAACTAATAATAAGTGAGTTCAACAAGCTAGCATGTTACAAGGTCAATACAGACACACAAAAAATCATAATATATTAGAAATGAACAAATGAAAATAAAAATTTCAAATGAAATACTATTTTAAATCATTCCTCAAAATGAAATGGATATAAACTCTAAAAAATGCATAGTTTCCATAAACTTAAAATTATAAACACCAAGGAAAGAAATTAAAGTAGACCTAAATAAATGAAAATACATACCATGTTTATGGATTAGAAGACAACACAGTAAAGATGTTAATTATCCATAAATTGATCTACAGGCTTAATACAATTTTTATCCAAAAATTCCAGCAGCTACTTTTGAGGTGTATGTAGAAAAGATAATTCTAAAATTCATATGGAAAGGCAAAGGAAATAAAATAGCTAAAATAATTTTGAAAAGGAAGAATAAAGCTGAAGGAATCACACTACCCAATTTTAAGACTGTACAGCTGTAGTCATCAAGATAATGTGATATTAAAAGGGGGACACAGCAAGCAATGAAATATGGAATAGAGAACCTAAGAATAGACCTGCACGAACATGCTGAATTAATTTTTGATGAAGATGTAAAAAATAAATGAAGAAAGTGTAATTTTTTCAATGAATTATTTTTAAACAATTGAACTTTCATAGGCAAAAGTATGAATCTGACCTAAATTTCACTCCCCATAAAAATTAACTCAAAATGGATAAAAGTATACATTTAAATCATAAAACTATAATTCATTTAGAAGAATTCAGAACACATAGGAGAAAATCTTTGTGACTTAGAGTTAGGAGAAGAATTTTTGGGCATGACACCAAAACCATGATCCAAAAAATTGCTGTTAGATTTCATCAAAGTTGACTTTTTTTTTCTGTGAAATACCTTATTAAGAAGACAAAAATTTAAGCCTCAGACTGGGATACAATGTTTGCATAACATATAAGAGGTCAAAGGACTTCTATCCAAAATAAACGAAGAAACTATATTTCACCCAGAAGGATATACAGATATCAGATAAATACATAAAAAGATGTTCTTTATTACAAGCCAAATTACCACATAAATTAGAGACACTTGAGATACTATATACACCAACCAAAATGGCTAATGTAAAAATACAATACCAAGTGCTGACAACGATGCGAAGGAACTAGATCATTCTCACTTTGTTGGTAGAAGTGGAAAATGGTATAACCAGTCTGTAGAACAGTTGGGCAGTTTCTTGTGAGGTTATACATGCACCTGCCATATGATCCAGTAATCACTTCTGTATGTACATTTATTCCAGATAAATTAAAATATGTGTCCATCCAAATTTCATATACAGTTGTTCATAGCAGCTTTGTTTATAATAGACAAATACTGGAAACCACCTAAATGTTTTTTAGGTGAGTAAATAAGTAAACACAGTGATACATATATGCTGTAAAATGTTACTCAGCTATATGAGAGTGACCAACTTACATGGACAGGTAGTGCACAAAAAGGCAAAGTAAAGATACTCAACCTTGTTCAAAATAGAAATGGACAGTAAATTGCACTGATATACCATATTTCCCTTGTCAGTGAAATACAAATTTAAAAATTTGATAAAATTTTCATTTTGTGAGATTTGGGATATCAGAAATTTTTCTGCATTGGTGTTAGGAGTGTAGATTAGGGCAGGTACTCTGACAGACAATTTTTCAGAGCTATCAGAACAAACCAGGCTGGTGAAAAAGGTGAAAGGAGTAAGCAAAACAAAAACAAAAGCAAAAACAAAAACTCAGAAACTAACAACTGTATAGCGATTACCACAGGGAAAAGGGATAGGGGGAGGTGAAAAAGTGTAAAGGGCATATAAATGGTAATGGAAAGAGACTTGACTTGCGTGGTGAACACACAATATAACATATTATTTAATAATACAAGATGATGTATTATAAAATCGTACACCTGAAATCTATACCATTTTATTAACCAATGTTTTCCCAATAAATTCAATTAATACAAAATAAATAAATAAAACGGAGATAATTTAAAAATATACCATTTGGATACCAATTTCATTTTTTGGAATTTATTCTACAGAGATACTTCCAGAAGAAGGAAAAGAGACAGGTGCATTGCATAGGCATTGTTTGTAAAAAGCAAAACGTTACGGTCTTTATAAGTGTCCATTAATAGGGAACTGGTTAAAAGAATGAAACTACATCAATACAACAGGAAACTATGCAGCCTATGAAAAGATATTCCACATCAAATGTCATCAGGAACATGAAAACAATAATAAGATGCTACTACGTATTTATTAGCATGGTCAAAATAGGGAATGCCACCACTGCTGGTGAGGATGTGGAGAGGAGGAGCTCTCATTTAATCCTAGAGGGGGTGCAAAATAGTACAGCTATTTTGGAAGACAGTTAAGCAATTCCTTATAAAGCAAAACATATTCTTATCGCATGATCCCATAATCATGCTTGTTGGTATATACCCAAAGGACCTGAAAACTTATGTACACACAAAACATGTTAATGATGTTTAAGGCAGCTTTATTCATAACTGCCAAAATCTGAGAACCCTGGCTGGTGTGGTTCGGTGGATTGAGTGTCAGCCTGTGAACCAAAATTCGGAAGGAAGAGGTTCTTCAGTAGTTGAATGGATAAACTATGGTTCATCTGGACGATGGAATATTATTCAGTGCTAACAACAAATGAACTATCAAGCCTTGAATGTCATAGAAGAAACTTAAATACATATTGCTAAGTGAAAGATGCCCATCTTAAAAGGCTACATACTGTATGATTCCAACTCTATGACATTCTTGAAAAGGCAAAACTATGGAGACAGTAAAAAGTAGTTGCCAGGGGTTAAGGGAGAGGAGGAGATGAATAGGTGGATCATAGATTTTTAAGGCAGTGAAACTACTCTCTATGACACTATACTGGTGGATACATGTCATGATACATTTGTCCAAACACATAGAATGTGCAACACCAAGCGTGAGCCCTAATGGAAAATGTGGACTTTCAGTGTTTATGATGTACCAGGATAGGGTAATCAATGTTAACAAATATACCTCTCTGGTGGTGGGTGTTGACAACGGAAGAGGCTATGCACGAATGGGGACAAGAGGTATATGAGAAATCTCTGTGCCTTCTCATTTTTACTGTGAACCTAAAATTTGACTAAGGTTATATTTCTTTTTAAGGAATTTTTATTAAAGCAATAATTTTATAATCCCAACTAGGTTTCCTTGCTTAGTTATCAATTCTATTATTTAAAACAGAAAGGACATTCTGAGTTATTCCACAGTAAAGACTTACAAAACTAAAAAAAGAATGCTTTAAATTTTTGTACTTTGCTGAAAATTCTTTTTCCCAGTGTCTATAAAACATTACTTTGTTTTTATATTTTACTATTTTTTGTGTTATTTTGTTTGTTTTTAAATCAATACATAATCCAGGACTAGAATTAGGTTTGCTAGATCTGGCATTTGCTCAGTACATAAGGTTCATTTCCTTTCCTTTTTAAAATGTATTTTATATTTTACAATGTTTTTTCCATAATATTTAAGTTTTTTTTATGTTTAGGTATTTTTCTTCAGTGAAGCACAAGTTTTTTTCATAGTCCCTAATCCATTTAATTTTTTAATTTAAATTTTAATTTTTATTGTATTTTTCCACTACCATTTATCCCCCTTTTATCCCCTCGCCGACAACCACCACACTGTGGTCCAAGTCCATAAGTCCTTTTTCCTCTTTGCAGATAGTTCCACCCCCTCACCCCCTCACCCAGAGCCTGCTCTCTATCTATGAGTCTCTATATTTTGCTCGTTAGCTCAGTTTGTTCATTAGATTCCACATAGGAGTGAAAACATATGGTATTTGTTTTTCTCTGACAGGCTTATTTCACTTAGGATAATGTTTTCCAGTCTTTCCATGCTGTTGCAAAAGGTAAAATTTTCTTCTTTTTTACTGCTGAGTAGTATTCCGTTGTATACATGTACCACAACTGTTTTATCCACTCATCTACTGATGGACAATTGGGCTGCTTCCAGATCTTGGTGATTGTCAATCACCGAGAAGTGGGGTTGCTGGGTCATAACAAGTGCTGGGGTCAATATGGAGAAAGGGGAACCCTTTTGCATTGTTGGTGGGAATGCAGATTGGTGCAACCACTGTGGAAAGCAGTATAGAGTCACCTCAAAAAATTAAATGTGGACCTGATCCATTTTAAACCAGTGGAACACCACTGCCACCCTCAACTGCATTCTGGGCGGCCTCTTTAGCTTGAGAGGCATGTAGCACTGCCACAGCTTCATCAGCTTTAAACAGAGAGACTGGAGACTCAAGCATAAGAAGTTCTGAATCATCAGTCTCCAACAACATGTTAGTGATTTTACCAACAAGAGTAGGGTGCATGGCTTGAATGAGAGGAAACAGCATTCACCCAACATTTGCTTTTGCTCTTGATGAGGGCTGATGCCAACATGGAAGCAATCGAAGGCTCCCGATCTTGTACATGAGCAGCAAAATGCTGCGTGGTGACGTGTGGCTGTGCATGAAGATGTGCTTGAGGACCGAGAACTCCAACAGCATATTCATTTGGTGGGACAGTGCCGACGGCAGGAGTATAGCTGCAGCAGCAGTTAAGGTTTATTTTTAAAAGAGAATATGCTGACTCTAAAACCCAAGGGTCCTCCCAAGTACTGTGTATCCTACTTCTGGGATATGCAAGATGTGATTATTTGTCCAACACATAGATTGGATGTCCCAATATGACCTGTATTTCTCGATCCATAAAACTTTACTTACATGGTGGTTCTTTGCGTATCTCGCACCCCACAGAGCCTGTGCATCTTGCGGAGCCCTCAGGGCACTCGCCTCTTCTAGTCCGTCTGCCTGTCAACATGATCTGATTACCAACAAGGTGATGAGCTGGGGGTGTCCAAAGATCAGGTTCTCTTTGTAAAGTTAACATTGTTCTGGGACAAAAACAATTTTACAGTTGTGAGTGCTGTGAAACAGAGTTTATTCTTCTATTATCATTTATTCATTATTATGTTCTTCTCCGTATGAACAACTATAAACCTATGTTTGTTCCACCCTGGACTGTTGTCCACCTCATGTGATGGCAACTATTTCTCTCAATTCTTCAGAATACGACTTGAAAAATAATCTGTTAGACCAATAGCTGCATGTGCCAGAGGCTAAGTTAATCTGCTCTAGCAAAGATACCACATTTGGCATAACATCTACAACAGGGGCTACTGCTTAGTTGTTTTTATTAGGCCACCTCATCCATAGTAACCTATCCAAAATTTTTTAGGGAATAGGTTGTTGAACTGTATGGAAATCTGGTAGAGACCACTACACTTATCTTTAACTATCTGAGAGTGATACTGACTAGTCCATTCCTTTGAAAATATGTTATAGTTTTTTTATTTAATATTATTTTCTGGGGGAATATAGTTTCAGAGGCTTCCAGTGGACCTTCTCCACTATAATAACTCTTAACCACACAGGCTAAGGAATTGACTTTAGAATTCTGCCAACTGTCAAGTGCATTCATTCCAGTTATATCAGGGATCAAGGGGATTGGCCAGTGGGTTCATTCATAGGCTTATTGGGTCCACAGTGAACCAGACATGTTACAGGGCTTCACGTATAGCACCCATTCTGATGCGAGGGAAATGATGGTGCTTGGGATCCACGTATTAATGCCAATTCCGACTCATATCCAATAATCCTCAAATAACGTGGCTATTTCTTTTTCTCTACCTGTAGTTACTAAATGTATGGTGGTCAGTACTCTTAGGAGAGGACTGGAGAGAAAAACTGGAGGCATTATTACTTCATATACTTGTTGTCGTGTTCACTTGTCCTTCTTCATGGTGACTCAAAGTCCCATTCAATCAACCGATTCTGGATCTGAAAACTGACTCTGGACTGGAAACTGGGAAAAGAATAACAACCTTTTGTTGGTGTGGTTGCATTCAGTCTCCTGATCATTCATTGTTACTTCTTTTGATTGTAAAAATTAAGCAATGCGTTGGTTAGCTTCCCATACAAGTTGCCCGTGGAGAGTATTATCTTCCATTAGCTAACTCCACGTACCTCTAGAGATCAGGCCCTCTGCCTGCTGCTTCAACTAGCTGTTCACTGTGATACCTGTGACCGTCTTGCTTTGACAGTAATGTGCCACTACTTAGCCACTTTTATTTCAGCATAACCTCATACATTTTGCTATCAGGGACACTGGTTCTGTCACAGCGTCTTACAGTCTGATCTACAAAAAAGTGACATACAAGCTTCTGAGTGATGCCAGTGCTTTCTCACCAGTGCAATTCCATTGCTTTAGTGAATAAACTGTGATTCTGGCTCTATCTCAGTCATAGTTTTCTGGTAGATTTTTTGATCTTATACAGCATTTCATTATAGCATACCCATTTGTTTAAGCCATTTCATGTCTTATTCTTCTACCTGTCACACAATTCTGGCATTTTTATTTGACTTATGTGGGCCATCACTTCTTCAGGCTTTCAAAGTGCCATCCCAGGATGTAATTAGCACTATCTCCTAGGGTCCTTGCCAGTGTGTTAAATATAGAAGAATGTTCTATATTGATAAAGTCTCTGACATTCGACTCTGTATTCTGTACCCCTCATTCCATCACCTTCAAGATCCAGTTTCATTCGTGCTACCTTGGCCCCTAGGTTGCTTATGAAACAGATCCTGCAGCTCCTTTGTCCCTTAGCTAGCTCAGCACTTCTCCACTGGACTCTGATGATATTTTACCCTTAATATCGATCTGTTTATCTGGAGGGAGATGAAGGTAGATGCTTGAGTTGTAGGGGGGGCATAGGTGGGAACCCTGACTTTGAAGCCACTTAACCCGTTGGAATATCCTGCATAATCTCCAAGCAAAGGCTCCTTTAAAACAGAATCACTATCTTCTAACAAAGGGGTGTGGGTTATTTCCAGTAGCTAAGAGGATTCAGGGAAAATGGAACTTCAAGGTCCTCAACTACATCTAATTAATTATTTTCATCCCAAACCTATGGGGAATATGCCTTCATTATTAGAAACCTGACCTTGACTTAGACCTGCTGGGGCTGAGAATTAACTTTCTCTGAAACTCCACTAGTCTTATGATTAAGTTTTGAACCTAGTCTTCTACTCTGTCTGCCCTTCAGTGGAAGCCAATTAAGTCTTCTTAAGTGCTGCCAAGTGTCTTTCTGGTATTCAAATTTTGCCCCGGATTGATAATTACTCACTTGAATTTGTCATTATCTCTCTTCAGTTAAGACAAAATGGACCTAAGTAAGCCCCACCCAAATCACAGTGCTTATACTTACCATTTTCTTTACGCCATTGTTTCAGAAATAATTATATAGCCAGAGTGTCCCCTTCTACCAGTACTGCATCACTGCTCACTACTGAACATAATTTTGGCAATTAGCAAGTACAGACTATTTGTTTTCCACTTACCACAAGTAGTGGAGTGCTCACTGCCAGATAACTTTGGAGAGGTCAACCTATCACATAGTAAAGATGAGCTCCAGCAGCTAGAATAGTCCTTCAGAGTTGTCCCAGTTAAGATAAGGGAACTTGGCCTTCGCATCCTTGCATCACTCAATAATTGGTGGGGATATAATTTTAGAAAAGGAGTTCTCTGTGGCCAGGGGCAATGTCAAGGGAAAGACGCAGCTGTGAGTTGTCAGCTGCAGACATTCCCAGGAGCTGGAGAATGGATGATTTATCAGAGCATCAATTATCTATTATAGCATACACAGAAAAATTGCAAATGTATGTATACATAAATAATTGGTAATAATTATATAGAGAATATGCCTATATAACCACCATGCCTTTCAAGAAATACAGCACTGTTAGAGTAGAAAAACCTCCACAGTACACACGAGGTTACAAACCCCATTTCCACAGTCCCAACTTCTAACACCACACTTTTATTTTTAAATTTTATATAAATTGAATCAAAATAGTATTTTTGTATATCTAACTTATTTTACTCAACATTATGACCATGGAATCTATTCAGTATTTGTATATTTATTTGTTTATTTATAGTTCATTAAATGCATATGTTATTGTATGATATTCCTTTAAATGAATGTATTATAATTTATTATTATATAGTGACTGATATTTGTTATTTCCAGTTCTTTTATTGTTATTAATAGAGCTGCTATGTACACATTTACACATATATTTTGGTGAAAATACGTATATATGCAGTTCTGCTTAGGTCACATGGAAGAATGAAACTGATGGGCTATGACAGCTTCCACAGATACTACCTAACAAGATTTTTTTCCAAAGATGCATGAATGCACACTCCCCCTGGAAGAGTTGGCTCTCATCTTCTCCCATGCTTACATCTAGTATAGGCAGGATTCTTTTAAATTTAAAATTTAAATTTAATAATTTTTGGTGAGTATGAAATAGTACCTCATTGTAATTTAATTCACCTCAGGAAATTATATTGATATTTTCACTTAAAATTCAAGACTTTCAAAGTTATTTTTTATTTCTTCTCTGTTACATCATTATTTCCTGACTCTAAAGGACATGAGAATGATAAATTCAGTTAAAAAATGGGTAGAAGACCTGAATAGACACTTCTCCAAAAAGGGCATACAGAGGGTTCATAGAGATATGAAAAGATGTTCAATGTCACTAATTATCAGAGAAGCAAATTCAAACCACAATGAGATATCACCTTACACATGTCAGAATGGCTACCATCAATAAGTCAACAAACAACAAGTGTTGGTGAGGATGTGGAGAAAAGGGAACCCTCATGCAGATTGTTAGTGGGAATGCAGACTGGTGCAGCCAATGTGGAAAGCAGCATGGAGTTACCTCAAAAAATTAAAAATGGAAATGCCTTACGACCCAGAAATTCCATTTTTGGGGATATATCAGAAGAAACACAAAATGCTGATTCGAAAGACTATGCACCCCTATGTTCATCGCAAGATTACAATAGCCAAGTTTTGGAAGCAGCTTAAGTGTCCATCACTAGATGAGTGCATTAAAGAACAAAGCAAAAAAAAAAAACAAAAAACCCCACGGCGGGACATTTACACAATGGAATACTAACAGGTGTTAAAAAAGAAGGAAACCTTATCCTTTGCAGCAGCATTGAAAAACCTAGAGAGCATTATGCTAAGTGAAATAAACTAGGCAGAGGACAAACACCATGTAATTTCACTCATGTGTGAAATTAACAAGCAAAATAAATTAACAAACAAAACAGAATCAGACTCATAGATAAAGAACAGATTTAAAGCTCTCAGAGGGGCAGGGGTTTGCAGGACTGGGTGAAAAAAGTGAGGTATTAAGCAAACAAAACAAAACAAACAAAAAGAAATCCCTGGTAGACACAGACAACTGCCTGGTCATTAACAGAAGGGAAGGGGGTGGAGGCTGGTAAAAGAGGGTGTGGGGGGATAAATGGTGATTGAAGGAGACTTAACTTGAGGTTGTAAACACACAATAGAAGATACAGGTGATGTATTATAGAATCATACACCTGAAGCCTATATAATTTTATTAACCAATATCACCCTAATAAATTCAACATAAAAAGAAAAAAGGGGGACAAGAATGATAGAATTTGAATATACCATAAATGCTTGTGTTTTTTTTTACCCCGTATTACATGCCAAACAGCCTCAGAATAACAGCACTAATATCACCACCTGTATAAATACCGAACACATTAATTTTAAAAATCTCTCCCCATGGTAACCACTCTACTCACCCTCACTTTATAAACAAATTCTCATGGCATACTATCATTTCTTCCTCTTAACTCTCATTTCGTTTTAATTCTATGACACCTATATGTTTAATGCTCATCACAGTCATTATGTCCATATCTTTTTAGTCATTTTAGTTGTCTGTAGGTGAGTGTTTCATAGCTTTCTGAGATAATGCTCACAGGAATAATAGTCTTTGAATTCTTATATAGTAATAACAGTGTGTCTATGTCCTTTGTAGTTGAGTCAGTTGTGTAGGATATAAAATCACTAGTTCAAGAATTCTTTCTTTGAATGTATAAAACATTTTTCTCCACCTTCTTGCTTAAGTAAATATCTTGAAATTCTTGTAATTATCTAATATGCTTTCTATTATAAGACATCGTATAATATGGTGTTGGTGATTCTTGGGCAACATTCTTAGGCTCATAGTATGCTATCTAAATATATAGTTTCAAATATTTTTATTATTATTTTAGTAGTTGTTGTATCTGGCTTTGTTTTTCATCTCCATAACTACTATTACTTTTAATTTAAACATTCTCTTCCTATCTTTGATATTTGTCATTTTTCTACTTCCTTTTTATCTCATTCTTCACATTTTTATTTTATTTTTAAAATTTACTCTATTGTATCTTCTATTTCTCTTAAACTATAATCAGTAGTTATTCACTATTGTATTCTTTCTAGTTTATTATCTTCTAAATAATTATTTTTATTTTTAATTCTTTTCTGATTCCAGACACCTTATTTCTGATTTTTCTACTACTCATTTTCTATGATGTTCTTTCATTTTTTATATAATTTAACAAATGTTTAGATTAATTATGGACATATCTTTAGACGTACTTTCATTATGGGGTGGTTGTCTTATTCCTCCTTATTCTTTTACTTGGAGTAATTTTATATCATATATTTTTATTTAATAATATTCTCCATTTTAGAATAAAAGACATTTAAAGAAAGCTTTGAGAACTTCACATGGCTTCCCCTTCCGTTGTATTTCTATAGTGCTCAGATGTATGGTAGCTTATTTCCCTTGATATTCTGGCTCTAGAATTCACTTGCTTTTGTCTAGAACACAATTTTTTTTAACCTCCGTTACCATTGTTCTTGTCATTCTCAATTTTGATTCTGCTCCTAGAGGTTTTCTATAAGGCCCTGCCCAAAACAGTGCTCTGGTAGATCAGTTTTCAAACACATAGAGGTTACATAGCTGATTATTCCCTCGGGAAATATTAATAAAGTGGGATTGATGGATTAAATTGTAGAAATATTAAAAATGTTTTAATATATTGCTATGTAATGCCAAATTTTTCCAGACATTTTGTGTCAATCTACACCCCATCATCAGATACCATCTTATCACACCCATGAAGAGACTCGATGTTGTTCTTTTTCTGTTTCCCAACTTAATGAAAGGTGGTTTTCATCGTTGTTGTAATTTGCATCTCAGCCTCAACCTCTCTTTATAAAAACACAAACAAAATATGTTTATTTGCCTAAACAATATAATATCCAAAAGTTGTTTCCTATTAATATTTAGAAAAAACATAGTATGTTCAGTTTTAATAATGTAAAGCAGTGATTTTCAATTGGTGTGCCACAAGAATTTTTAGAACATTCAATACCTGACTATTTGGTCAGGGACACTGCCCTGTTTTTCCTTAGGTTACCAGGTTAAAAAATGACAACAGACAACACAACGATAGCAATCCGGTGTGAATGAATCAAAATTATCCTTTTTTCTGTCGGGTTGGCAAAAAATATATTTTTCGGTGTGTTGCAGAACTTTAGTAATTAGCTTATGTGTGCCATGAGGTGAAAGAGGTTGAAAATCACTGTTCTAAAGATTGTGGGAACTCTTAGACCTTAGATAGACATCAAAAACCCAGACTGTGTGAGGCTGTCTGGTTTTCTTTCATTATTCATATCAGAATTAAAGATTTGCTCCACACTTTTATCATTATGTTGTTCTTGCTCCTATCCTATCTGATGATGCTTCTTAATTATTTTGTATATTGGAGCGGCCGAAAAGTCCAATTAGTTTTTTTTCTATAAAATAAAAGATACATTTTTCATTTTCACCAATAACTTTATTGATTTGGACATTTTGAGTATGTCAGCTATCTCACACATGATAGAGAACATTGATTGTTCTCAGTTAATGTCTTGATTTGGTTGCTATCAACTTCGACTGGTCTACCCCACCATGAGCATTGCCCAGTGAGAAATCTCCAGCATAAAACTTCACAAACCACTTTTGACACATTCAGCCAGTCATAGCGCCTCCTCTATACACTTCAGAAATCTTTTTTTGCATTCCAGTTGCACTACTAGAGCCATGTGATGAAAAAAAAACAAACCAATTTTTTTTGCCTAACCAATAGTTTCAATAGACACTCCCCTTTTAGGCGACCAAACACTTTTTACATTAAATTCTGTTTCTCCACCGCTTCACTTAAACCCCAACACACAAATGTACACACAGACACTCACGCACTCACAGATACATTATTTTTTCATAGAAACTTTTTTTAACTTTTAAACTCTGGGCATTCCACAATTGTAGGATAGATGCTGAAGTTTCATTTTGCAATGCAGGAAACATAAGAAAATGATTTATCTGAAGTAGCGGAAACAGGAGTTTTGAAGGTAGTACATGTGCTACCAGGGAACCATGAGGAAGGAAATTGGAATTCACTCAGAAAATTATTTGCCAGACGCTGTGCTTGGTACTTTTCGTGCTGGGTTGCTATTAGCATTTAGCAATAATCCAGCAAAGTAGAAATCATTAGTATTCCCATTTTACGTAAGAGAAAACTGAGACTTATAAGCATTATGTAAACTATTCAAGGACACAGATGTATTAAATCACTCTTACACATTAAAATCAAAACCTCAGAGAACATTTTCCTGTGAGTATTTTACTAATAATGCTGTTTAGACTCTGATAAAATAGTGTCTATTTCATCAGATACTATGATGAAATATATTATAAAATAAACCACTGTATTTGAAAAGTGCTTTAGCTAACTGTGCTTTGCAGAAGTAAATAAACTCTTTTTAAATGCCTATTTCCTCTTTGGGGCACACTTCTTTAATTATCTTGTGTGAGTAAGGAGTTTTCAAATACCCTTCATAGAGATAATTCAGACAGTTCTGAAGTGAGCAGATTTAGAAAGTTAAATCCTGTTTTTTATTTTTATTTAACACAATATTTAGGGCCTGTGGACTTCAAATATTTTTCAAATTACCTTAGAATGCATTTTAAACTACATGTTAAAATTAGATTGATTCATATGTATTATAATAACTTCATATTTCTAAAATCTGATTAAAACAGGTCATATCATGTTTTAATTTAAATATGTTCTATTCACAAGCTCATTAGTGTTCTTTCCCAGGGCAAAGAAGAGTGAAGGCATAGGTGTGCGTTGGGGTGGGCTGTGTGCTTCTAGAAGTTTGGTTTACTTTTATACCCTGTCTGCTTTTATAGTAGGTCTAGATAGAATATCATAATATTTTGATGAGAAATTGCTTAAAATTTATGAAGCTTATCATTAGTTGAAGACTTTTCCCTTCTTAACACACTCCTCCCTTCTGTAACACAAAGACCTTACTTAATTTAATAATTTAATTAATTTCAGTGCACATCATTAAGAAAAAAGAGGAAATTTTCTACCATGAAAGAAATTTGCCATATTACCAATGTATGTTATTTTAATTTTTAAAGTTTAAGTTCAGCTAAGTTTTACAGATTTCATTCAATAAAGAGAAATTTAATAACAATAAAAAATACCCCTGTTGAGACTACATATTTTATTTTTATTTATTTTTTAAATTTTTCAATTATAGTTGACAAATAATACTGTGTTAGTTTCAGGTGCACAACATAGTGATTTGACATGTATATATCTTACAAAGTGATCACCTCAGTAAGTCTAGTTCCCATCTGACACGACACAGTTATTACTATTACTGACTATATTCCCTATACTGTACATTACATCCCCAAGACTGCTTTTATAACTAGCAACTTGTACGTTGGAGGGGGGATTGAAGGAAGGGTGAGACTTAGATTTTGAAACCATAACAATAAACACAGGAAAACCAAAAAGCTGACTAGCTTTAATTTTATTCTTTACATTTTGCTTAGATAGTTTAGATTACAGAATACTTGTTTCTTTCTAAAATTAATTTTAAAGGGAATTAAATTGGTCACTTTCTGAATGTATTTTTGTATTTAATAATGAGTTAATTCTTTTTCTCCAGCATTGTGACTAGTATGTCATAATCTTGTTCATTCAGTATTCTGATGAGAAAAGCAATAAGTCATCCCTGTGAGGTATTGGCCATTCAACCAAAAAATAAAATAAATAGGTAGATAGACGATAAGTAGGTAAATTAAAAAACTTTAAATACATATCTTTTAGTGAGCTTTGATATGGGTGACTTCATTTTTTTATGTGTGATTTCCTATTTATTTCATATTTTTACAATAAATAAGCATTACATATATATTTAGTAAAAATATCAGTACAATACAAATATAATTTTTAAAGCTTTTATTTATTTATTTATGTTTAGAGAGAGGGGCAGTGAGGGAGAAAGAGAGGGAGAGAAACATCGATGTGTGAGAGAAACCTAAGCTGCCTCTCACAAGAGCCCCAGCGGTGGACCAGGCCCGCAGTCCAGGCATGATCCCTGACAGGGCGGCGACTCTCAGTTTGCAGGATAACGCTCAACCCATGACCCACACCACGCAGGGTACAATAAATATTTTTTAAATAAATGAAAATTAGTGATGAAATTAAGAAGATGAAGTTGGAAATAATGTACTGGCATAGTTTCAGCGTGTCTGCGTTAATACCAATCAATCATTTCCCAGTACAGTTTCCCTGGGGGGGTAAAGCATCTTAATTAGGAGGGGGCAGAATTGTATCCTTGACGCCAGTTTTGATTACCTTCTTTTGTCATCAGTTTTCTGTGGCTCCAGCTTCCATTTTACCTTTTCAGTATCTCATTGTTCTGGCTTTATTACTAATATCAGAGATATCTGCTCATACACAGTATTATTAGTTTGTCTTAGAGAACATCTGTTGTATTTCCATAAGAGCTCTACAACCCTATTTCTATTTTCCTGATTTGGTTTCTAATTTTAATTGCATAAACCCTCACTAAATCATGCATTTTTCAAGAAGGGAAAACTACTTGTACAATTCCTTTGGAAGGTGGATATACTCTGTTCGACTATAACTATATGTAAAAAGTACATTGTGAAATATTCTATTTCGTATATTGAACATTTTTATAAAGTTCTGCCCACTATTGTTTGAATGCCCTTCCTTCACTGGTGATGATATTTTTTCCACCACAGATGTTTGCACAATACTCAGACCTGAGACTGAACTTTTTTAGCCCTCTGGGATTTTTCTCTTTTACTGCTTAACAGAAAATCACAACAGGGTTTTGGTGTTCTTGGCTTCAAATATCTACTAAAAAATTATGATAAAATATCCTGAAATAACTTATTGGGAACTTTTTTTTTAAATATCACTACTTGACATTGAACAGGAGTTGGTTTGGAAAAGGTTTTCTTTGGGATTTAATACAATATTCCATTATTCCAACAACTCAGTTAATTTTAGTTTCCAAAAGTTTAAATTATTTACCCATTTTTTCAGTGCTGATTTTTAGTTTTATTCTAGGGTGATGAGATTTTAACCTATAATATCCATTACTTTTCAAATAAATGGGTAAGTATAAGACAAATTTTCAAAAATATTTTATGGCCAAAGACTATAATGCACAATAGATATCATATACATATGTTTATATATACATACATAAATATGCATTTATATTTGAATTTTTATATACTATTAAAAATCTTCAAAATCTGTGGTTATTTTAGTTTCCTTTTCTGGTAAATTCTTAAAGATATTTCGGCCTCATTAATTTCTCATTATATTTGTAGTTTTTTTTATTGTGCCTCTGTAATGTGTTGTGTTTTCTCTTTCATTAGACAGTATCTCCTTTTTACGATGCATTTGTCCTTGAAGTTCACTTTACATCATATTATTGTTGTGCCAGGTATCACGATATTTGTTTTTTTTATTTTTAAATTATCATCTTCATTTTGGTTTTGTTATATGTTATGACTAAGGTGATCATACATCTTAAATTGCCTCAAATAGCCCCATTTTATACCTGGTGTGTAAATGCAGTTAGCAACTCCATTCATTCTTAATTAACCTCCTCTTGATTTACCAAAGAAATTATCTTACAAGATAAGGTCTCTTTTCTTACAAGAAGCTCACACTTTGATTTTAATTTTTTTCCTGCTATGGGAATCTTTGCTTTAATGGAGGAAATTATCCCACTTAAAATGTATTTTGATGATTCATGTGCTATGTTTTTTCATCTTTCCTAATTGATTACAGTATTCTTAATATTTGGTCGAAAATTTTTGGTGTGTAATTTTCATATTCCTATTTTTTTCAGGCTTGAAAACTGTCTTTAATGACTACTTTTATGAAGCAAGTCAATCTAAATGGTTTTATTTGCTTCTCCATTCTGAAAGTATCATCCTATTATTACCAGATTAAAATTATATTTTTATTATGAAATAAAAAATATTCAACGTCCATTTTAGTAATTTCCATTTTATTATAATATTAAAATAAAATGGTTAACATTCCATGTTTTATTTAGCAAATAGGAGGATGCCCTCATTTGAAGTTTAGTTCCCTCTCTTTCTCTCTCTTTCTATTTCTCTATAAATACTTTTCCCTGTGTTCTGATGTGATAGTTTAGAAGTACAACACTAGTCTTTTTTCTTTTCCTTACTGAAAGCCTAGTCTTTCTGTGTGAAAGCTTATAACATTTGTTCTTTATTTTTTGAAAGTAAAAATGTTACCAGGATATATCCAGGCAAAATCTGGGTGTGTGTCCTTTTTTTTTCTCATTAACCCTATGTAAAACTCTGTACATTTCCACTAGGACAATCAGCATTCTGTTTAGGGGTGATTTCTTCTACTATTTCCTTAATTATTAGATCTCACCATACTTTACTATTTCTCTTCCAAGAAAAATATTACTTGTATGTTATTGCTCTTGAATCTATCTCTGAAGGTTCTAGTAAATGCAGGGCTCAAATATTATGTTTTCTTTTTAAAATTTTTTAATTGTTGTTCTGGTACAGTTTTGTCCATTTTCCCCCTACCGTCGACCCCACTCCCCTTGACTTCGTCCATGAGTCCCCCATATGTGCTCCTTGACCACCCTTCCCCTGGACCCCCTCCGGGCCTTCCTGCCTTGCCCTCACTCCCCTCCTCTGTTCGTTGTCAGTTTGTTCTTCACTTCAATGTCTCTGGTTACATTGAACTTGCTTATTCATTCTGTTGATTAGCCTCCTTTCCTCAAGAATCAAAGCCCAGTGTTGGCTGTCTGAATGGTACCTGCAGAGAGCTCCTTATAACTTTTTACATCATTTTATTTAGTCAGCTTATTTGTAGCTGCTTAGGAGTGGAGGGTAAATCTGTCCTGACCAGAACCCGAAGACCCATGGTCATTTAATTATTCAAAAATATTTATTGAAAGACTTAGTTTCTAATAGTTTCTGCTTTTAAAAAACCTATGTTTTCATGGAGGGTGCAGATAACTGGAGAGAATAGCATTCTGTGTCTGACAAAGAATTTATGAATTCATAAAGTAGTCCAGAAATGGAGTAAAAAATCATTAAAACTCTTTATGGACCTTAAATTTACTTTCTCACAGTTCTCTACAGAATTACTTTGGCAACAGGGTGTAATTAAGATACATGGCTCTGAATTTCTGACATAAATTATCAGTCTCTGAAATTGGTCATTAAAATATTGATAACAACATCAAATACACCATGTTTTCCTTCTTAAAAATATATTTTAATTTGTTTTGTGTATTTATATGTACATTTTAAGATTCATGACAATAAAATGATGCAGTTTTTTAAAAAGAGAAATGTAGAGGGAAGGAACTAGTCAAAGTATGTCTGCATACATATTTAATTAAAACAAACAAAGATAGCATGTATTTATGTGTCAATAAATTACTAACTAATAGATTTTCTGTACTCAGCTACAGTTAGTATTTCTTTCAACGTATCAAGGAGTTAGCAGTTAGAATTTCCTAAAGTCTTCCATTATATCTGTACTATTTTTAGTCCATTAATGTAGGTTAAGTCAGACAGTATAGAATATCTATTCTAGTTACAGACAAGCACTTTTGAAATGCCCTTTGAAGTATTGCTATACTTTATATTCTAGAACTTGGTGAGTAACATAAGAACTTTGTCTTTACAAATACTTTCTGAAGTCAAGATATTTCCCATTTAAAAGTTAAGTAAGTTTTCCCCTAATTAACAGAATTACAGTTATGTCTATATTCTTTATTATGTGGTTTCCATATCCCAAATCGTTTGGAATAAATTGTATTAATGCTTCTAGTGTTATGCAGGAAAAGGCAGATAAACAATTTCTGGACCAGAAAGAATCCGAAAACAAACCAAAACGAAAGAGCACTGCAGTTAAGTTAGCATTCAAGTGGTTTTACTGAAGATGTGCTGATTTGGGTTATTGCTTTGTCAAGATTTTGCCACGTGTCTTAGGGTACTTAGAAGGCCTTAGTTCTCCTGGAAAATATATGACCTATAACGTGCAAGACTCAGGCTACCCTTAAGTTATAAATTAGGGTCTTTTAGTTTTCTTTATTCACCTTAAAGACCAATCTGGGAAGGAAGATACCAGCCAGGGTTTCTTAGCCTTGGCACTACCAATTTTGTGGATGTAATAATCCCTGTCGTGATGGGCGACCTTAGACCTTATTAGATGTTGAGTAGCATCCCTGGCTTCTACTCACTACATGCCAGTAGTATCTCTGCACCCCAGCATGACAACCAAAAATGTCTCAAAACATTGTCAAATGTCCCGTGGTCAGTTGGGTGGCTACAAAATTGCCCTAAGTTAAGAAAAACTAATCTAAAGGGAGCAAGTTAGGTCCCATTAGAGAAAATGTTGCCAAGGAATGTATGTTCATAGCAGTAGAAAGGCAGAGCAGAAATAGTACCAAGTATTAATAGGAACAACAGAACAAAACAATACCACCTGTAGTGCTGACTATGTGCTAGGGGCTGCTATAGGACTTTCACCTGTATTAAGTTACTTAACACTCTCAACAGCTTATCCTTTAGGTAATATTATCTGCATGAAGAAGCTGAGAAATAAAAATTTAGTTGCCTGATGTCATAACTAGTAAGTGGTCTCAATTCTAAAAAGCATATTTCTAGTATAAGAGCTCATTTTTTGTTAGAGCTTAATTTACCTTTTATTTAGAATAATTTTGTATTTACAGAAAAGCTGCAGTGATGATACAAAAAGTTTCCATATGCCTCATATCCAGTTCTGTTGTTTCCTCTATTTTACATTAGTACAGTATGTCTGTGTCAAATAATAAAAATATAGTAATATACTGTGGTGAAAGAAACTTCCTACATCATTCCTTTTGTTTTTTGTTTTGTTGTGTTTTGTTTTACCTAATGTCCTTTTTTGCCTTCAGTCTCATCCACATTACATTTAGTCATCACATCTTCTCGTTTTTGGCTTCTCTAGACTATGACAGTTTCTCAGACTTTCCTTGTTTTTTATGACCTTCACAGTTGGAGATGGGCTGGTCATGTGTTTCACAGAATGCCCATCACCTGGATTGTTTTTGTGTGTTTTTCCCAAGTGTATAGTGGGATCATAGGCTTTGGGACTAAAGATGACAGAGGTGAACTGACCTTTACATGACATCATATCAAAAGTACATACTGTCTACCAACGTGGGCTATCATGTTGGCACTCACCTTGCTCACCTGGGTGAGATGGCATTTGTCAGATTTCAGTAAAGTTACTCCTTTTCATTTATTTGTTTAAGTTACTCTTTTTGAAGTGCAAAATTACTCTTTTTTCCCTCCTTTTATTACCACAGTCTTTCGAAGGAGGTCACTGTGTGTAGCCCCAAATTAAGGAGTAGGAAATTATGCTCTAACATCAATATATCTAATTTATATACATAAAGTAGTTAGACTCCTTCTGCCTGTGATATTAATTTAATCTCCAAATTCTTATCTTTAAAATCATTTGGTTAAATCAGTATGAATTCATGGATATTTATTTTATACTTTGGATTACAATCCAGTACTTTACTTTTTCCGTTGCTCGAATTCTTTCCATTTAGCCATCGAGAACTCTTTCAGTTGACTTCTATTTCTCTAATATACTCCCATCATTGCGTGTGTGTGTGTGTGTGTTTTAAGCATTTGTTAATTTCTGGTATTATAAAATGTTCCATTTTCATCTTGTGTATTCCCTGCCTCAGCCCTAGAATCAATCAATTTTTCCTGCTTGCTTTTATGTCCGTTTCCCATCCTGCAGGTGTTTGGTGGAGAGTGAAACACGCAGGAGGCTTTGCAGTGCTGCAAGCCTGGGGAGAGAAGGAGAGGGCTCCTCTAAGGAGGACACTCCAGTTCCCAGGTTTCCAGGGGTTTTATTGAGGCTGGTTACTAAGGGTGCATAGAATTGCTAACAATTACATCTGTTCCCGGGGTACAGGAGGAGAGGGGTGAGAGAACGGTCAGGTAATGTTCACTAGGGCAACCAAGAGGGAGGGAACACTGGTTCCCCTTCGGTGGCCGCGTTTGTGCCGTTTCTGCTCTTGGTGTCACAGGTACACATCATACCAAGGGGGTTGAACTCCCACATTTTTATTGGACATGGTATTGGAAAGCAAGAGCTAGGTACTGAGTGTGCCCTTTGCTACTAAAGAATCCTTGCTTCTGGGCCCTTTCAACTAACAGAGCTAGGGAATACATGTCTGTACACCGCGTTGGCCTCAGTCTACTAATAGTGATGCTACTGGCTAGGAATGCCTAGAGCACTCACCTGGGCCCCTACTACTTGTCGGCTCCCACAGACATTTCCCCAAACAGAACCAATATTGTGGCTGGACCAGCCCTTTTGATTCTTATTATTGTGATTGCAAGAAACAGCAACAACCAGTATATTTATCAATTTACCCTAGGTAATATAGACTTTCTCCTAGACTTGCATCAGAAAGTTTTATAGCTTGCATTGTACAATTAAGCCTATGGTCCATTTTGGATTAATTTTTATATAAAATGTAAGTCCTCTGTTTAAATTCTTTTGAATATAGACATCTAATAACTTCAGCACTATTCATTGAAAAAACTACGCTTTCTTCACTAAATTTTCATTGCATATTTGTGAAAATAAGTTGAGTACATTTGTATGGATCTGTTTCTTCTGACCTATTATTTACACTGATCTATGTGTTTATTCTTTCACCAATACCAAGCTCTTGAACAATGAAGCTTTATAGTAAGAATTGATATTGGTTAACGTGAGTCTTCCAACTTTGTTCTTTTCCAGTCTTGTGTGGAGAATCCTAGGTGTTTTGTCTTTCTATGTAAAGTTTAGAATCAGTGTGTTGATATCTATAAAGTAGCTCATTAGTTTTGTTTGAAATTGTATTGAATCTATTGATTAAATTGGGAAGAATTGAAATTTTAACAATACGAGACTATATGACATTCTCTATTTATTTACATTTTTATCAGTGTTTTATAATTTTCCATATAAAGGTAGTATAATTATTTTGTAAGATTTATTGCTATATACTTCATTTTTGGATGTTATAGTAAATAATATTATTTTTGTATTTCAATTTCCAATTGTTTGTTATTACTATATAGGAAAGGAATAGACTTTTATTATTAACCTTGTAGCAGCCTATGGCCTTGCTATGCTCACTTATTATTTCCGGGTGTTATTTTTATTTTTTACAGTATTTTACATAGATAATCATGTCATTTGAATAAATACAGTTTCCCCAGGAAACATAGTCTGTCAGGTAAACACCAGGTGTCTTGAGATTAAATTGGCTGAAGTCAAAGGCCATGAAAAGCTCATAGTTCTAGACACTGCTCTTTAGTCTCAGTGTTGTTTAAAGTGTTAAATCTTATTTTATGGGGAAATGATCCTTGGCCGTTAACTTAAGAGATGTCAATACGTCAAAGCTTGTGGTATGCCCTCGAATCAGTGTTAAATAAAGAAGTGCAGGTAAAGTACAATACGAGTGAATAAAAATCATGGCCTTCCTTTTCAGTTCTACTATCCAAAATTTAGATTAGTCTGTCTCACAAACTTTAGTCTTTCCAGGGAAAATGGGCCATATTCCAAACCTACATTTCCTAGAGAATTTCATTAGATACCTAGTTAAGTCAAAATACAGATGAGAAATCTGAGAGTTATTAAGACCTAATATGAAGGGTCATATAGCTCAGAAAGAAAATATGATGTGTAGTTTAGTTGTTCTTCTGGTATAAATACCTTACCCAGTGGTAAGTGCCAAACAGGATTGGTATGCCAGGGAAACAAGGCAGCCAGAGAGCACGGGCCTGCATCAGCCTTTGGGAATAAACACAGCTAGCAATCAGAGAATAATTAACTCCGTATATGATAGCCTGCTCTTTGAACCAAGCATTTTAAGAAGAATATTTTTGAAAATAATATTTTGATTTTATTATTTTTTAAAGTAGTTACCGCTTTTGGTACAACAAATGGTAAAAAGCATTGCTCCTCCTCCATTTGACTTTGGTAATAATACAACAGATAACAGAGAACAAAATGACCGTAACGCAAACCTTCCTGTATAAAAACATTTCCATGACTCTTGGTCCTTTAACCATGTGAAGGATGTGGAGTGTGTTGGTCATCTTGGGTAGGGAGACTATAGGGGCTGGGCAATTGGTTATAGATTTCCTTGGAAAGAGCTGTTGTTATGCTGTCAATTCTTACTCTGTAGGCAGGCAAAAATGAGTGTGAGTGTGTGTGTGTATGAGTGTGTATGTGTAACTGTGTGTATTTTTCATATTAAGCATGTGATGGAGGCTCCTATGCAACATATTAAAAAATATGAAATATGATTCCCAGAGTTGGAATTCCAAGAGAACTTGTCAGAAAAACAATAAACAAACCTGATATTGTCTGTAACCACAGTATAGAGGTGGCTTCACTGTAATTAACCTTTGAAATAATATTGAAGGTTGATTAATAGATTGGTTTGAACATTTTAAATTTCTGAATTAGGATTGTGTTTGTAACCAATTGACATTATTCATGATCATGACCTTCTAAAAGTTATTAGAGAAGTTATGAGCTTGTTGAAGTTTTCATCCAATTATAGGGGAAGATTACTGCATGAGGATAACTTTTAAATGGCAGTGAGGGACAATATAAGTTTAAAAAGTAAATATATAGGTTCTTTCTCTTTTTTCTTTCCTTTTCTTTCTCCTTTCTTTCTTTCTTTTCTTTCTTTTCTTTTTCTTCTTTCTTTCTTTCTTTCTTTTTCCTTTTTTCTTTCATTATGAGAGACTCTTGCTCAACATAATTATACATATTTGTTGGAATCCTGTATACTATGTTATATTTTTTCAGTTCAGTAAAAGTTGAATTTTATTTTTATTGACATCATAATTTATGGATGCCTTGTTTCTTTTACAGTTTATCTCTAAGGTGGTAATTGCTTTTATCCAAATTTTTTTATTTAAATAATGATACAGAAATTTATTCATCTATTAGAAGAGACAGGAGGCAATGAAGGAAATAGATTATCCCTATAAATAAGAAAAAAACTGTTTATTGACAGATATATTGGAGCTATATCAATATTGAGTTTATAATACTGTAAGAATGATAAACACAACCATTCATATAATAGACATTAGGAATATCACAAATGCTCCAAAAATGAGGTTGACCCCTTGAGCAGAGAGAGAGATAAAATGATGAAAATTCATGAGGGTTGAAATGATAGATAAATAAATAAATTAATTAATTAATACTGTGCATTCCATAATAAATAATTCTAAAAAGGGGTAGAATATGAGGAGAATGTTGGTACAAAAGCCCTCCTGCCAAAATCAAGTTTTAGAAAGATATTTATAAGAGTTGGAAGGAAGGACATAAGCAAAGGTAAATGCAAAACAGTGGTATGAGGCTTACTATATATTTTCAAAAGACAAACAAAACCAAACAAATAGGAAAATCTCAATTTTGTTTACATCTGTTTTGGTGACAATAGAAGTGAAATGGATTTAGTTTTAGAAAAAAAGGCGGAGAGACTAATTATAAGGCTACATGATCAGTTCATCCAGGGCCAGGAATGTGGTCAGCTGCACAGAGAGGCAGGGAATTAAGTGACATCAGGATTTTCTCTCTTCTCCTCATTCTTATTTTTTTATTGAATCTCCTTCATTCTCTGTCCTAAGATCCACCAGCCACTCTGTCAGTCCTCATGGTAAAAGGAATAAGTATGACCACCATTAGCACTGAAGTTTATTTTACAGGTCCATCTATCTAAATGGAGATGAAATTTTTCTCTTTATACCAATTCCAGATTCTCAAGGAATAGATTCTGATTGGACCACCAGTATTGGATACAGACAGCTTGAACAACCAACTGTGGTCAGATGGATATGGTTACAATCAATCAATAAAGGCATGCTGATTGTGAACCCCAATATGAACTTGGTACTCATCATCGGTTTGGAAGTGGAGCAGTCATCAGAGAAACGGGAATTATGACCTAGAAAAACTAACCAATAAGTGTCTATAGCCAGCTGAAAATATGTTTGTCATGCACATAGTTGTCTCATGAGGAGAAGTTCTGCCTCCCTGACTTCTCTCCCTCCATAAATTTTCTGAGAAAGCTACCTTATGTTCCTGACCACTGTTCATTAGGTTAGATTTGGGATCCTGACTTAAGGGCTGCAATCCATCGAATCAGGAATGATGCTAATTAGCTATGCCAAACCAATACTTTTATTCAGGATTTTTTTCCCAAGAGAAATAAAAACACAATAAGTATAGATATAGATATATTTTAATCTTGCAAAGCAATTTTATGAGAATAGAGTGGAAGAGAGCTGTAATATAACATTTTTTGTGAGCTGACAAGGGTGCATGGCTACCCAGAAAATGAATGCTAACCGAGAGTACAACCCAGCACAGTTTCCAGAAAGAGGAAAGGTGTTGTCACCACATGCTCCATAGGGCGGCAGACATTGGAGTGTGATGCTCAGTTCCGAGTGCAACTATATAAAGCAGATCTTGACAAATGGAAACATGATTAGAACAATATGATTTGGGTAATGAAGGCCTCTAAAAAACATGCCATATAAGGCATTCTGAAAGAAATTTAAGGAGTTTAGTCTGCAATAAAAACATTTTGTGGGGGAGGAAAATGTGTTCGCTGCCTTTATATACTTAAATGCCTATCAAGTGAAGGAGATATAAACATTATTTTGAGTAACTACTTAGGGCAAGACCAAGAACAATAGATATAAGTGGGAACAATCACACTTTCGATGCTCTATGATGATGTATAACAGGGCTGTTTAATGGTGATCCCTATGTATACAGATGAGAGGCAAAATGACCATCTTTACTGATGTGAAATACGAATGTATTCTAAAGTTATTCTAAAGTACCTTTTGATTGCAGTTAGGATCATGTATTAAAAAATAATTTTAAAAAATAAGGGAGAGCTGCTGGGAGTTCAGAGAAAACCACTAGACTGCATATGTGTGGCATAGATGGCGATGCTGCCAGAAGGGAGAAATGTCATTTGCAGTACCATATTTGGGACACGAAGGAATACCCTTATCTTCAGGCTGCACATTGGGTAAGTAGCTGATACACCCTTTGAAAAACCCCTTAATTTCTCAGTTCCCCAGATTCCTTGCTTGAAAATGAGAAAATCAGACTGAATGATATTTATTCATCTTGCCCTTAAAATTTCTTAAGTGTCGACTGCATTGCAAACCTCCCCCAAAACAACAATAAAATCTTATTAGCATCCTAGTGTTATCTGGATGCGCATTCATTAATGCATCTGCAGAGCCCTTGTTACAACTAGGTACTTGGGTCAGTGCATTCTCCTCATACTTAGGAGCTCTGCTTAGGAAACTGAGCTGTTCTAAAAAAAGTCACATCTAGGCATCTGTTTTTCAACATTAAATATAGCTTATTTGGAAGGGAATTTTGTGAGCACTTATTTTAAATAGCTCATTTGATAAATAAGAAAACTAAGGCATAGAGCATAGCCTGATGTCAAAGTAGATTAGGGAATTTCATTTTAGCTATATTTAAAAACTACCCGAAATGTGTACTTTTCTAAGAATAAGCAGAATGTATTCCTCTCTCACGTAGGATATGACCTCTTGTCAGCAAACTCTCTCCTTGCGAAGTCCTTATTTGTGTATAGTAGAATCATGCGCTTTGATATCAAATCCTCCACCCCTTCTGAGGCTCAGGGAAGTTCACAGGTCCCAGCTTCTTTGCTGTCAGGAAATGAATGACAGTGACACTTCACTTCTGTGATAAAACAATGCAATCCCGACTGACCTTGCAGTTCTCTCTTCCCCTAAGGGAAGTTAACGAGTATGCAATTATCATTTTGCTTTTGTTCATTTAATAAACAACGAATCCATGACAATTTCAGTTAGGTTGCAGCATCTTTGAAATGCATTCTTTTAATATTAGCTTACTGGCACATTTCCAGAAAATTCTCATTATAGAATAATTGCTATGTTTCTAATATAAGTAGTAATTGCTCACAATACTTAATTTAGTCTTTTCAGCAAGAAATTACGTGATGGACAGGAACTAGGTAACTAATGCTTACTTATAAAAGCAGCTTAGATTTATACAAACTAAATGAAGAGATTATACCTAAATGCCTGATCAGGTAAATACCCATCAATGGCCCACGGAGATGTCAACATCCCTATGGTTTTGGTATCTGAGCAGATGCACTGGTTTAGGTGATTACGGAGTTTCCTTTTTCACCTGTTGCCTCACCCACTTTTTAACTTTTTTTACCATTTTTCCTCATTGTAATAGACATCAGACATAGCCACAGCTCTTAATTTGACCAAAAAAAAAAAAAGTGACAAGAAATGCTGTGTATTATTTCTGGGCTTTCAGAAAAACCACACATTTTGTTTTCTATCTATTTCCTGCCTTGGCGATTTTGGAAATATATGTCAAAGTGGAGCCCCCATCAGCCTAGGTCCCTTTGAGACTAAGGAGCAGAACCCGCCTCCAACATATTAGACATGTTACTTGAGCAAGAAATAAACATTAATTGACATACACCACCATATTTTATAGTTGCTTGCAAGCACAGACTAACCTAAGCCTTTCTGAATCATACGTTTCCAAATACATCCAAATACAGTAGACCATTCTTCAAATAAAACTACCTAGCTTAGCTCTTTTACTTTATTTTTCCTTCCCAAGCAGACTGTAATCTCTCAGAAAATAGGAATTGTATCTTCCTCTTCTTGACACTTCTGTAGTACTCAATGTAAAGCTTAACACTTTGTACCGAACTTTATTATTATTATTATCAAATTGAATGATGTTGATAGCTCTGTGGCAATGCTCTGGGTATACTGAGTGATTCTAGAGATGAATGCCAAACATAGTGATGACAAGGTAGTGGTATTAAAAGCCTGTCAGTAGAGGAAGGGATCATCCCCTGAGAGAACTATTTTGTTTGTGTCTAGATTTAGTCCTCTGAGAGTATGGATTCCATTTGAAAATTCAGAATTCTAGGGGAGTAGTTCAATCCCAGTAGAAGAGTTTCAGATACACTTGAAAATGGGAATGGCTAAACTAGAGCACATAAATTGGTGATAAGGATTTTAAAACGGACACATTTAGACAAAGCAAGAAAAGATTCTGCACACACACTCCATCATCATTATGTAAATAACTAGGAAATTTATTTCCAAATTACATCATAGCAATAGTTACTTTGAAGAGTTCACCTCTTGATAGGTCTGGGAAAAGTGTAATTGCTTTAAATTAGTTCAAATTTTATTTGATAAAGCCTCAGTGACAACTTAAGTGTTTTACTCAAGCAATATTTTGTGTTGAACATAGTTTCCCACTTTCCTTCAGGGACATAGTCGACACTGAAAAGCTGAAGTAATACATATATTCAATCCTACTCTATGGCTAGAAACTTCCAGCCCCTGAGGAATATATAAAATGATAAGACCTGACCATGGAACCACAGATCAATGTTTGTTCCAATGCAGTCCATCCAGACTGTATCAGAATCTTCCGAAATAAATAAAGTCATCTCTGGAATACTTCTCAAGATATGACAGGGTACTTTGGCTTAAGTTATAAAGATTCTAAAATAAAACAGTAAAATTAATTCAGTTGTAAAACAAACATTTGTATACTAAGTTTTCAAGAATGGATAACACATGGTATTTTGTTTGAGGAGCTCAAAATCTGGCAGTGAATGGAAAGACCACAGTGTAATACATGCTGCAATGGAGGTGGGTGTTCAGTGCTATGAAGACAGGAATGTAAGAGTAACGTGTGTGGTTACAAGGTAGCATGGGGAGAAGAGGACAAAACAGATAAAATAAGACTTTGTGCTATCAGTTCATTGCCCAACAATTTAATGCACAACTCTTAGATCTTATTGTCCTAAGAACAAAAATCAATCATCAAAACATTGTGAAAGGAGAATAACAAAAAATAAAAATTTATTGTTGCTATAGTGCAGTCTTCTCACAATGATAATATAATCTTGGAGATTCCTAACACCAAAATGGGTTCATATGTTTTCAGAGCTCATATAAGTCTCTATTTTTTGGATAAGACTTCTGTAGAAAATTATATCATGGTACATATTTTTTAACAAGAAGGAACATAAACAAAGTATACAATAGAAAACTGGGGGCTATATGGAGAAAACAAGTTGGATTGGAATTTGTTTTACTCAAACAAAATGTTTCCTCGGTTCATCAAGATTAAAGAGATAAGCTGTGTATCTATCACAATAATTTTAGTTATGCAGTTCAAATATTAGGTAGGAAGAATGAACAAACATAAGCAGAAGATGAGAAGAGCATGTTGTAGCATAAAAATTTGGAAATGAAGAAAACAAATTTTTCTCTGAGAGAAAATATGCATAAAGGGTGAGATGAGATAATGAACACTACAAAAAGGGAAGATGGTTTTTGATCCCTGAAAGCCATCGAATGGAAGAAAGGTACACGAACAAATATAAATGGAAGGGAAGGACAAGGAGACAGTAGTTAATCAAGAATAATCCAGGGAACAACCAAAATGTTCAAGTGTGTTATGTGGGTCTGGCCGTGGCATAGAGAGTGAGGCATGAAGAGACAGATGCTATTAAGCATTCAAAATACACAAGAATAACTACCGGACGGTGAGCGTTTTTATTCTTGTTCCATGCTTACCAACACTGCTTCTTTGAATCTGACTGCACATGAGCTGCCTTTAAAGAGCTTTTCAATCACGTCACTGTGAGGCAGGTATATTGTTGACAATTGTATTTCTTATGGTAAAGTAATATGTCATTGTTGTAAAATGTTCAGGAATCCTTTATATCCCATGCAATGCTCACTTCAAGGAGTTACAATTCAGTGATAAACGTGTAGAAAGACTTGTAACATATACCTATTTAAAAAATAATTTTTCTCTAGTATTTGAGTAGAAGCCACAAAAATGGCATATCGGCAGCTACCTGAGAGAAATCACAACCGATTTTGACATCCCTTGTGTTAACTAAAGGGACAAGGAGAAAATGTTCTAGCAGTAAAGAAGCACTTTACCTGGGCGATAGTAATCATGGGCCATAAAAAGCTATCGATTCTTACTTTGATGCTTATCCCAGATGTAGGTGTTTGAAAAGTAAACATGTTAGAGTCCTGGAGCTCCTCCTTTCAGTATCCCATTAGACCTGCATTCAAGCTTTATTTCAAGCTCTGATGTACAAATAAAAGGCTAGGGTCCTCTGTGATCACAGAGAGAACAAAAATGTGGGTTGTAGCAAAAGTCTCCCTTCTGCTGAGCAGGTGGGGAGCCTGCAGTTTCTTCAGTCTCCCTGCATCCCACCCGCCCTTAGTAGCCCAGCCTTTCAAGCATCTGATACAAAACCTGGGGTTGTACTCCTGTGGGACATTGTTATTTTCTTCTGAACTAAAGGCTCTGAAAGCAGCTTCCATCAGAGAAACTGCTTTGTCTAGTGAAATTAGAAATGTTCTGAGAAGCATAAGGTGGAGTGGGGAATTTAGAAAGGGTGCTTCATGTCTGCTTTATAGGTCCGTGGGCAGCTGGTGCCGTTGTCAGTGGGGCTAGGCAGGGCAGTGGCGTCAGAAGATCTGAGGTGGCCTGATGTGGGAATCCACCCTTCCGGCTTGCCACTCCTCGCCTTGGTCTCCGGTCTTATTGTAACTTACCACGATGCTCAATTTGCTTTATTTGAGTAGATCGAAAAGTGAACACTGTGCAATTAACATCATAAAAATTATTAGTTTTAAATAATTTGAAAGCATTAAGTTCTAGATAATTAGTAATAAACTGAGGATTGCCCCACAGATTATAGCTTCAGAAATGGGAAGGCCCTTTGAGAGCCTCTTTGTGCGAACTTCTCAGTTAGCAGATGAGAAAACAGATGTTTAGTAGCTGACACTTGAAGAGGATAAGAAAAAGGAAAGTTAATTCGTTATTGGTTATACTAAGTTTGAGTGGCTAGTAAAATGCCAAGTGGGTAATATTGACTGGCATTAGGCAATGTGATCACCAGGTCAGGCTGCATTCTTTTTAGATATTGGGTATATTCTGAAACAATTTTTCCTAAGGTGTGGCTCATTAGTGCCACCAAGAAAAGTCATATTTCTTTGTTATATATTGGGATAAAGGAGGTTAAAATAACATCACTCCTAAATTTTCTACCAGATACTTTCCCCTCGGGAAAATATATATGAGTTTGTCTTACCCCTACTTCTCTGTGCGCCTCTCTTCACTCTGTGAGACGTTACTCTCTAGAACACCCGGACACAATTCTTTTGTAGAAGCCTCCATTCTCTGTACAAGTGCCAGGGTACTGTGATTGCAGACAGGCCGGAGGCCCCCAATTTCAACTCACAGATCTGCATTGGCATATCATTACTTAGGGTCAGGGTAACTAGAGGGAATCACCATACAGGAGGAAAGTTTAAACCACATATTTGTGACTTTTCCCAATGTTCAAAAAGAAAACCTCTGAAAATTAAATTCTCTTGAAGCATCCTTTTATGGAAACTTCCTGGCCTCACTGTTACTTGATTGTAAAGGGCTATCCTCTCTGAACCCAAGGGTTTCCATCTCTGGATGTACATTAGAATCGCTTGGGGAATTTAAGCTTTTTTTAAAAATACAAATGCCTGGGTTCAACCCAGATGAATGAAATTAGTCATTTTTAAGTAAGGGAACCAAGCAATTGTAGTTTTGCTTTGTCTTAAACTTCCCGGGTGCTTCTAAGATACAGACAGGCTTAGAAAAATGTGTGTAGGGTTCTCCAGGTACCTTTCCTGAAAACCTACCCTACTTATTGTCACTGTTTCTACCCCAGGTTCCATATTTCCCAAGTGACAGGTAGTGACCTGAGAGTGAGACAAGGCTGGATGGTAGTGCTAACAGGACAGTAAGTGGCAGCTACCTTTAGCAATCCAAAGCCTGAGAACAGGGAGGGGTCTTGGAGCTCTGGGCCCCACAGAACAGTTCATCTTATACCTGGAGATACCAATAAAATGCCCTTTGAGATGTCTCAACCCCCTGAGTGCACAGATCAGCATTATTATAAACATAATTCTCTCTTTTTCAGGTTTTCTGGGTAAATGGTGCATAAGTCAAACGGGTAAGTAATACACACACACGCACACTCCTAAAACAGTCTCAGAGAGCGTAGCATCTGATTAGAATGCCTTGAGAACTAAGCAAAAGTAAAACACATTTCGGAATCAAATCTGTGTAAACTAATGAGTGGTGAAGCGCCCAGTGACCAGAGAGAATGTCATTAAGAAAATATAAAAATCACTGGGCTGGTCAAACAAAGCAAAGCCCTTGACAATATTCATAACCTCTAGCTCTAGACCTAGTTTCCTCATTGATTCATACTTACATAACTGTTGTTGGTGGAAATGGGGTTCTTCCAATAGGGTCACAAGAAGAGCATTTTGGGAACCCATGCACGGGAAGATGAGGAACAGCGGTAAGATTTATTGGAGTAGAAATAATGGCCTGTTTCCAGATGCCCAGTGTCTCATCCATGACCAGGTGGCTTAGCTCTGTCCTGCTGTGGAATAAGCCCAGTCTTGTCTTCACCAAGCCCAGAGGAAGGGCCAGAGTCCAGGGATGATGTTACCTAGCATCAGCAGGGCATCCAAAACTGACATAGTTTAGTTTAGCCCATGCCAACTCTTATTCCAGCTCAGTTGCAGTCCCTGACCGGCTAGCTTAGTCTCTGTTCCCAGCTGCACTCCGGTCAGCACTGAGCTGGCACACCCAGGCCTGCTCACCCAAGCCTGGGCCTGCACGGCTGCCGGGCTAGAATGGCTGCTAGAGACGAGAACATGTGAAGGGGCAGGCCAACAAACGAGTACTACCGAAATAGGCCTTTGTTAAGCTTTTTCTTTTTAATTTTTAATTATTTTCCCATTACCATTTATTCCCCTTATACTCCCCTGCAATCACCACACTGTTGCCCTTGTCCACGAGTCCTTTTTTCTTTTTGCTTGATCCCTCCGTCCCCTAAGCTCCTCCGCAGAGCTGTCAGCCTGCTCCGTATCCATAAGCCTGTCTCTGTTTGGCTTGTTAGTTCAGTTTGTTCATCAGAGTCTATATATGCGTGAAATCTTACGCTATTTGTCTTTCTCTGGCTTATTTCACTTAGCCTAATGTCCTCCAGGTCCATCCATGCTGTTGCAAAGGTGTTAAGCTTTGGTTATATTACCTTGGGCTTGGGAGGGGCAAGCTTTTTTGGAAATGAACCAGTCTCATTCCTGGCTCTTCGCAGGTTTGTGCTGGGCCTTCCCCCCATCTAGTCTCTCTCCTTTATCTTCCAGGATTTCATGCTTTCACCCCATCTGATTTTTCCCCAGGCCAGAGACCTCTCGCTTATGGTCTCCATCTTGGCTCCTACTGCACACACCCAGCAGAGGGATTTCCCCTTTACTGTTTACTCCTCCCCACCCCGCGCCCCCCAGTAATCTGTAGGGAATGGACCTGTGGTTCCTGGGGAGATCAGAAAGCTGGTCCTTCCGACATATATTGGCGGGGGGGGGGGGCAGATTCACCTATCCCCTGGGGTATCTGAAGCTGTAACTTCCAGACTTGATCGGGCTCAGACAAGTGTAGCCCCCTTCTCGTTTATTAACTTCTAGCTGCTGATGCCGATATAACCACCTCTCTTCCAGGGTTTTCTATCAAGTTATTAAGCATGGAAATGTAAGTTCCTTTACTTTTTTAATCCATATTTGCCTGCACTTGTCAATCATGCTTCCTTAGTCATCTGGGGAATAATATACAGACCCATTGCTGAGCCAGAAATCTCTTAATAGCTACTGCATAAAGAGCAATCCAAAATTTGCAATTGGCTTTCTTAAGGATTCCATTAATCTCTTGGTCAGGGGCCATTTTTATCTCCAGTCTCTGTGTCAGTTGGGGTCTGGAAAGGGTGGAGGGAAAATTTATCAATAATTTATGTTTTGGCCCTTCTATGTCCACCAATGGCAAATTATTCACAAATCAGGATTAATCAGCTCACACAATGACTAAATTGTAAATGTAAATTAGTATTAATAGATTTATACAAGTTTATGTCTTAAAAATAGCACAAGGTGGTGATAATTAGTTACCTATTTATCATGACATAATTTAAATGTTTCTCTATGTGCCTCCCAGAAGAAGAGAACGTAATTACAAAACAATTTTACATATATTTTTTTTTTACATTCCCCAATAGAATAGAATGAAAACAGGACACATGCCTTAACCTATTTTTTTGTAATACATAATGCTTATAAAGTATTGGACACATCACAGGTAACCAGAAAACATTAGTTAGATCACATTTAATTCTTCATTTTGTAATACACAAAAGAATTACAAGACATAATCTCTCCCTGGGCTCATATAAGTATATGACTCTGCATTCTGAGAGAGACTAAAGAGATGGATGGTTCTTTAAGAACTAATAAACATTGCTGTACTAGTCCCACATGGCCTGCTGGGGACCCTAGAACAATAACCTCAGTATACTATTTTTAGAGATAGCTTTATCATACATTTTTGGGGGTTAGAAATATTTTGAGACCATTTTTTATCATTTCTTTTGAAAAATTTTAGACTCCAAATTTCCCCTTTACTGTATTACTGCCGATGTTTTTTCTTTCAGAAATCACTGAGAATACACAAGAATATGGGTAAACAAGAAAAGTTATTACTACATATACATTTATTTGTTAATTCAAAATTTGTATTGATGCACTCTGTGCCATGTATTGCTCAGGAAGCATGGTACATATCAGACAACATAAGAAGCAGGAATCTCTGACACCATTGAGTTTTTATGTTAGTGAGTGACAGTCTTTTCAAGTGTAATTAAATTTTGGTGAATAAACAAAATGCTAACAGTTATTTTGCAGATACTTAGTTAAATATTTATTAACTTCAATTTTTTTAGTTTTAACATTTTAAAGCACACACACATGCATGTATATACATACACACATGCACACACTATATGCTTATGTATAATTTATACTATATAAATATAAACTATATTATATGAGGGGAATCAAAGTCTTACCACCCTGAAGCTATCTTTTGGGGACTGTTTGGTTTTAAGTTGTTTATTAAGAAATGAGAAATGTAGAACCCTTGAGCCTCCTCCTTCCTGCCTAACAAATTCAGATACAAAGGCCTTCTCCCAGGAAGAAAATTTTAGGATGTTACCTTAGCCTTATTTGAATTAAGCATGGTAGGAGGGCTTCAGGCTGGGGCCTGTTAGCTAGACACCCTTTGTGGCCCATTGTTTCTGAGTTTCCTTGCAAGAAGTTGCCTGCCAAGTATGTCCCCCTCTTCCTCAACTACCCTCAGGTCGCCCATCCTCAGTTCTAAAATCCAAGACTCCAGTCCCCACCTTTTCTCCTGCGTTTAAAATGTTAGGTATATCCAATATTACCCCACTGTCTCTGGAATGTTTATGCCTGTGTGAATTCCACATGCACAAGTATTAAAATTTTGATTTTCTCCTGTTAATCTGTTTCTGTTACTTTGACTATTAGCACAGCTAGAAGAACTTAGAAGGTGGGAGGAAAAGCATTATTTTTTAATCTGTATATATAATTTATGTTTATTTAACTATATGTTATTTATATATCTATAATGGTGGTATAATTTTCTTTTATGCTTTTTGGGTTAAGAAAAGCTCAAAGGTTCCAGACATTTTCCCTAGTTTATAAAAATAAATGACAAAATGGTTCTGATTTTAGTTCAATGTCCTGAATTAGAGAAATACTGGTTGGCTCGGTGCTAACATTAGTTCATAAAAAAATAATGAAGAAAAAATCTAAATTGGAGTAATGACTATTATAGCAGAAAAAAACACCTGTTTGCTTTTTCCCTACTCTACAGATAGGACACTTCACTTCTGACACTTCCAGTCACTAACTGTGGGTTTTTTTCCCCACCCCAAGCAATTTTCTGTGACTTCAGTAGGCATCCTATAATTCCATTCAATTCTCACACTAACCAGAGTTACTGCAGACCCCACAGCTTAAGAGTTAGTACAACACAAATTTCCCCCATTTCAGAAGCCAATGACAAATAGTAAGTCCTCATGTTACCCACAACTTCTGTTCAACTTGACTGCAAATCAGAGGTTCTTCTGTCTCCCGTCCTTGGGCTTGATCACTGGCTAGAAGAGCTCACAGGACCAAGGAGAGCACTTACTTACCTTTACCAGTTTGTTATATAATAAAGGATATAGGTGAACGGCCAGATGAAGAAGTAGATAGGGTGAGGGCTGGAAGAATTCTGAATGCAGGAAGTTCTGCTGGAGTGTATCACCCTCCTAAAACATAGATACGTTCACAAATCTGGGAGCTCTTCAAACTCTGTACTACTGGATTTTCAAAAAAATTTTTTGTATGTTTTATTGATTATGTTATTACAATTGTCTCATTTTTTTCTCCCCTTTATCCCCTCTGCCCTGCACCCCCTCCCACCATCCCTACGTCAACATTTTCCTGCCACCACTTTCTCCAGCCCCACCCAGCCCCGCCCAGCCCCACCACCCACCCTCAATCCTTCCCCCATTTCACTTTGTTGTTGGGTCCTTTATGCATGTTCCTCGGTGGCCCTTCTCCTCCTTTTCTGCTGTTATTCCCCACTCTCCTCCCCTCTGGTTACTGTCAGTTTGTTTTTTATTTCAGTGTTGCTGGTTATATTTTGCTTGCTTCTTTATTTTGTTAATTAGGTTCCACTTATATGTGAGATCATATGGTATCTGTCTTTCACCACCTGGCTTATTTCACTGAGCATAATGCTCTCCAGTTCCATCCATGCTGTTGTGAAAGGTAGTAGCTCTTTCTTTCTTTCAGCTGTGTAGTATTCCATTGTGTAAATGTACCGTAGTTTTTTGATCCACTCATTTACTGATGGGCACTTAGGTTGTTTCTAATTCTTGGCTATTATAAATTGTGCTGCTATGAACACTGGGGTGCATAGGTTCTTTTGAATTGGTGTTTCAGGATTCTTAGTGTATATAATCCCAGCAGTGGAATCACTGGGTCAAAAGGCAGTTCCATTTTTAGTTTTCTGAGGAAACTCCATACTGTTTTCCACAGTGGCTGCACCAGTCTGCATCCCCACCAACAGTGCACTAGGGTTCCCTTTTCTCCACATCCCCGCCAGCACTCATTGTTTGTTGATTTGTTTATGATGGCCATTCATAAACTAGCTAGTGTGAAATGGTATCTCATTGCGGTTTTAATTAGCATCCTTCTGATGGCTAGTGATGCTGAGCATCCTTTCATTTACCTCTGCGCCCTGTGTACGTCCTCCTTGGAGAAATGTCTGTTCAAGTCCTTTGACCATTTTTTAATTGGGTTGTTTGTCTTCCTGGAGTGGAGTCATGAGAGTTCTATATATTTTGGAGATCAAAGCCTTGTCCGAGGTATCATTGGCAAATATATTTTCCCATACAGTTGGTTCCCTTTTCATTTTGCTGATGTCTTCTTTAGCCATGCAGAAGCTTCTTATTTTATTGAAGTCCCATTTGTTTATTCTTTCCTTTATGTCCCTTGCTCTAGAGGACATATCGGCGAAAATATTGTCACTTGGAATATCTGAGATTTTCCTTCCTATGTACTCCTCTAGGACTTTTATGGTGTCATGACTTATATTTAAGTGTTTTATCCACCTAGAGTTGATTTGTGTGTGTGGTATAAGTTGGTGGTTGAATTTCATTTTTTTCATGTAGCTGTCCAGATCTCCCAACACCATTTGTTGAAGGGGCTATTCTGTACTACTGGATTTTACAGAAGCATCATCACGTAGGCATAAGCAATCATGAACTCAATCTTTAGCACCTCTCCTCTACTGGAGGATAGGGGGATGGGCTGAAAGTTCCAAATTTCCAATCATGCTTTAGTCTTTCTTATCACCAGCTTTCATCCAGGAGCTCACCAAGAGTTGCTACATTAGAACAAAAGACATTCCTATTGTAACAGTGATTGAAAAGAAAAAATGATATACTAATCAAGTAATAATTATAGAATAGGTTATACTAACAGACTCATAGAAAAATCATGTAGTAAAAGATACCTTATGAGTAATTTGTAGATATCAGCAGTTGCAGGTCCTGCCTGACCAAGGAATGACCCTGACTACAGGGACTGGGTGAATGTCAGCAATTCATTTCAGAACCAGCAGGAATGCTGTCTGCAGGTCCTGCTCCTGAATGTCACCAGTAAAACTGGAGATAGAGGAATGGAATCACATGATGACACATGCAGGAGATGACAATGAAAGCACCCAAGAGCGGAGCTGAGAAACTGTACATTGCCAGAATTTCCTTAGCCCCCAACCCTCCCTCAGTTCCCCTACATAACCTCACCAGGATGCCTGAGATGCTAAGATGGCTTTGGAGACGTGAATCCACCATCTTCTCAGGTTATCGACTCCTGAATAAACCCGTTTCTTTTTCAGCCAGTGCCTGCCTCAGGAGTTTGGCTTTCGTGCCTGTGGGCAATGGGACCTAAGGGTCATTTTCCCGGTTTCACTATCACCCAGGAAATCCCAAAGAATTTAGGAGCTTGGTGTCAGATGTTCCTGTCACTCAAGAAATAACAAAGGACTTCAAAGCTATATGTCAGGAACTGGGAACAAAGACTAAATGTTAAGAGGAATGATTATTTTAACAACCCCTTTTTACAAGGGTTTTAGGAGCTTGGTATCAGGAATGGGTGAGGAAAGGCATATCTTATTTCACCCTGTGGTGTTACAAAACTTCAGTACCAAAATGATACACAACACACCAAGATAATTCACATTAATATTTCTATTAAATTTCAAATTTTAAGGAAATTTTGATATTAATAAAATTGTGACATCAAGATATGAGTGAGTCTTTCACTGTTTTTAGAAAGAGGGAAAATCCATGCTAAAAACTTAGTTTCTTTTGTAACCTATTAAATTGAGATAATAAATACAACAACAGATATACTTGCTTACTGTAATAGAGCACATTTTTAAATTTAATAAATTGCATAATTGTCCGTATGGGATTTATTTTATTCTTTACTTTTCATCTTTTCTAAGACCTACAAAAAAGATAACAGTAATTTTTTGTCATTATGCTGGTTTTGGTAACACTTCCTGGAGGTAGAACATGACAGCAGCAGCTGCATTTCTTGTTGCCTGAAGTCACAATAAATTGTATAGACATGTTCTGGGGTTAAAAGTCTTCCACAGAATGATGGACAGTGACTGACATTTCTATTACCAGATATAACACCACCCCCAATTCAGAGAAGTAATTGTAGTATTCAATGTGGTTCTGTAGAGAATTTATACTTCTCAAGAACTAAAATTCAAGATTTTCTACCTTTATGATAACAAGATATTTTTGAGTAACTCTATTTTTTAAAATTAAATTCTCAAACAGAGTTAGTTAGTTTACTGACTCCAAGTTATGTGTTACATTTCATTTTGCTTGAAGTAAGAACAAATTATATGTATCCTCAGAAAGTCAGTGACCCTGGAATAATAGCTCTCAAGAGTACAGACTATGTTCAAAACTAATATCCATCAGAAATTCTGATATTTTACAAGAAATGTTGTGTGTAATTACATCAAAAGAAAGGTGCTCCTAGGGAAGACATTCTGATTTATTTTTACCTAACTCTCATCAGACTAAAACTAATAGCACAGAATATTGAAAAAGTATTATTTGTAAATAAATTTCATCTTTCATTTTTCTCTTATAAGAATTATACATACATATAATAGAATATATGGAAAAATAATGGTAGCAACAAAAATCAATCATGGTCTCACACTATAGAAAAACCTACTGTATGTTTATACTCTTCTAATCTTTTCCTATGAACAATTATTTAAGTTTATTTTAAGAGTGACAATCACACTATTTGTAAGATTTTGCCTTCTGAATTTAGTAAACTATCGTTTTATCTTTAAGATTTTCTGCTCTGGTTAGTGTGGCTTGGCAAATTGAGTGCCAGCCTGCCAACCAAAGGGTCACCAGTTCAATTTCCAGTCAGGGCACATGTCTTGGTCATGGGCCATGTTCCCACTAGGGGGCGTGTGAGAGGTAATCACACATTGATGTTTCTCTCCCTCTCTCCCTTCCTTCTCCTCTATCTAAAAATAAATAAAATCTTAAAAAAAAAAAGATTTTCTATATGAATGAATCTTGATCGTCTGTTTTTTGAATTGTTATAATTTAATAACAAACTTTAAAAACAAATACTTTCTATTACATATTCCTTATCCTTTTTCAACCAATGTTTTTTTCTGTTTTTAATTGTATTTTTTTATTACCACTTATCCCTCTTATACCATCTCCCCACATTCACATGTGGGGAGTCATTTAAGGCCATTGTCTTGTTGAATTTCTGATGGAAGCTCTATTCATTGAAGTTAATGAGGTGTTAAAATTTCCTACTATGTTGGTATTTCTGTCTTTCTCTCCCTTTATGTCCATCAAGATTTGCTTCACATATTCGGGTCCTCCTATGTTGGGTGCATAATTATTTACAAGGGTTTTATCTTATTGTTGGATTGTTCCTTTTATCATTATATAGTGTCCTTTTTTGTTACTATAACCTTGGTTTTAAAGTCTGTTTTATTGGATATAAGTATAGATATCCCTTTTTTTTTTTTCCTTTCCAATTGCATAAAATATGTTTTCCATCCCTTTACTTTTAGTCTGCATGTATCATTCTATCTGAAGCGGGTCTCTTGGAGACAGCATACATATAGGTCTTCTTTTCTTAGCCACTCAGCTACTCTGTCTTTTGGTCGGAGCATTAAAGCCATTTACGTTCAAGTGATTATTGAAAGATACATATTTATTGCCATTTTATTTTTTAACTATTTTTCCCTGTTTTCTTCTTCTTCTTCAAGCAAGGTGTTTAACATTTGTTGCAGTACTGGTTTGGTGTTAATAAACTCCTTTGACTTTTTCTTGTCTGGAAAGCTCTTTATTTCTGTTTCAATTTTAAACGATAAATTTGCTGGGTAAAGTAGCTTTGATTGTAGATCTTTCCTTTTTATCACCTTGAATATTTCATGCCAATCCCTTCTGGTCTGAAATGTTTCTGTCAAGAAATCTGATGACAGTCTAATTGGAGCTTCATTGTAGGTAACTACCTGCCTTTCACTTGTAGCTTTTAAGATTCTCTCCTTGTCTTTAAGCTTTGCGATTTTAATTATGATGTGTCTTGATGTAGGCTTTTTTGGGTCCATCTTTCTTGGGACTCACTGTGCTCCCTAAACTTGTGTATCTTTTTCCTTCATCAAATTAAGTAAGTTTTCAGTGATTATTTCTACAAATAGGTCCTAGTTCCTTTGCTCACTCTCTTCTCCTTCTCGTAGGCAGATATTGTTGCAATTTATTTTGTCCCAAAGTTTTCTTCAGCTCTCCTCATTTTAAAAAGTTTTTTTTTTTTTCTGCTCTTCTTGGGTATTTCTTTCTATCTTCCCTTCCAAATTGCTGATTTGATCATCTGTTTCATCTAACCTATTGTTTATTCCTTCCAATATTTTACTTTTTTCAGATATCATGTTCTTTATTGTTGACTGGTCCTTTTTTATGATTTCTCTGTCAGTTTTTCATGCTGTTGAGTATCCTTATAATCACTACTTTAAACTCTATATCTGATAAATTGCTTGCCCCCATTTCATTTAGTTCTTCTTGTGGAGAATTTTCTTGTTCCTTAATTTTGGGCTTGTTTCTTTGTCTTGCCATTTGGACTGCTTCTTTGCAGTTGTTTCTATGTATTAGGTAGGTCTGCAAAGACTCTGGTACAGACCTATGTCAGATACTGCCTGTGACAGGCCCTGGGAAACCTATTTGGGGCTCTCTGGAACCTACAGCTTGTGGCTCCTTCTACTTGGACTGGGTGTGTACAGAAGGACCCAAGCTGTACACCAAGGCCAGCAGTTACCAGCACCTGGTCTGGAAGAGGCTCAGCTAAAGTCTCAGATCTCTCAGAGGTTCACTTTTGCTGTTAGGTTTAACGACTAAAATAGCCTTCAGCTGTACTCAGCACCCTAGCTTAATCTTCATATGGCGGCATGAGAGGGATTTCTGCAGGCAGGGCCATTGCTTCCCCCTCAGGCTGATGGTTCTTGGAAGAGAGTGCTCTGCCTGAGGAAGATGGCTTCTGCAGTCTGGGGAATGACTGAGCACAGGGATCCTGGCAGCTGATCGTTCAGCTCTCCCCGCAGAGCCACCAAACCCAGACTCTTCTCACACATCTCTAGTCCGCCCTGCCTTCCCTTGGCTGGAGGCCAGGGTGAGCGGGTACAAAATAAATTTTGTGTGTCGGCCCTTTAAGAAGCTATCTGCGTCTCTAGTCATCTCTCCCTGGAGGACAGAAATCCTGCTGCTTTTCACAGCCAGATGTTATTTTGGGCTCCTTTCCCTGTTCTGGTGCTCTAGGCTGTGGAGCCCTGCTTGGGGATTAGGCCTTACACTTCTCAGGGGATACTCCCCTGAGCACTGAAAGTATCCCTGCAGAGCAGCAGCTGCCAGTGTGAGAGGCCAGCCGGCCCTCTTGTGCCTCAGCACTCCCTACCAGTCTTGCTGTGGTGAAGTTGTTCTTTCCATGCGCCCTTGGTTGTAAGGTGTCTCTCTAGTTAGTGTTCAGTTGATTATTTATGATGATTTTTCTTTAATTTAGTTGTAATTACAGTTAGGTCCTAGGAGGAGGTTAGTGTTGCTTCCACCTATTCCTCCACCATCTTGGGTCCTCTCCATCATCTTTTAGATTTTGACTAATACCCGGGGAAGAGAGTGAGGCAGAGCAACAGATAGATACGTAGAACATCAAGAATCGTCTGTCTCACTAAAGAGGAATCAAAAGTAAAGTAACAGAAAGACAGTAAAACTGAAGTTTCCAAATCCTAGAGGTGCTTTTCTTCATTCTTATCAGCATTCAGCTCTATCACTCCTCCACACTCCATCAAAACACAAAATAAAACTAAAACTTCTGTGTTGTGGCAAACAGGCTCTAAAAGCACCTTCAATTATCCCCACCTCTTTGTTCTCATATCCTTGTGTGTAACCCTCTTTGTTTGAGTGTGAAAACTGTAACTTATTTATAACTAATGGAACATGATAGAAGTTATAAAATGTTCCTTCTCTGATTTCATTATCTAAGACCATAAAAGCTGTCTTGCTAAGAGACTCTTTGGGTTTTGAGGAAGCATTTGGCTATGTTGAGAAGGTCCACATGGCAAGAAATTGAGATCAGCCTCTGGCTGATAGCCAGAAAGAAACTGACACCCTCAATTCAAAAGCCTTCCAGGAACTGAATAGTATTACCAATCACATGAGCTTACAAGTAGATCCTTCCCTAATTAAACTTTCATTTACGAGCCCAACTTTTACTAATGTCATGATTAAAACCTTTTAGAGGACCTGTTAAGCTGTGCCTGCCATTCTGACCCACAGAAACTGTGAGGTTATAAATATACTGTTTTAAGCTGCTAAGTTTGTAATAATATTGTTATGTAGAAATAGATAACTAATATGGTGTTACTAACTATGCTTTAGACACAGCTAGGGGAATAGAAGGAAATAAATATGGTCTGAAATTTAAGGGACTTCACATTTGTTTGGTATGTAAATGTTTAAGAACAATATAAGTTCTAAAATTTAGTTAGTGCAAAGAACTGGTAAGGAAAAAGCAGAGGAAAGGTGGATTGTTTGTTTGCAGAGTAAGGGTATGTTTAAAGAGAAGGTGCATCTTGAAGAATAAATGAGTCCAACAAACAGAAGAATAAGAACGTTTTGGCTCTATGTCAGGCAGAAATGAACCAACATGAGATTAACCTCTCCTAGACATAGAAAAGAAACACCAATTGGTAAGCATTTGGGTCTTTCTGGAAGGACATTTGTGGTAGCAGGGAATAGGAGATTATATCATGTGATGGAAAGCAACATTTCATAAATTTAGCATTATTCATACCTTTTCATTTCATTTTTTAGTCCTCCTCCATATGTCCCAACCACAAAACCCTCACGTGTAAGTGCACACACACATACACACTCAGAAATTCTTCTCTTAACTCTACTTTCTGAATGTGCTAAAGAACACAAAGCATCAGTTTTCCAGAGGATCGTATGACTGCCTGGTACGAGTGGACTAGGCAGCGACTGGGACTTGTGGCAGGATGCAAGGATAGTATGGAAATACCTTTGTCTCCCTTTCTAGGATTCTGAAATCAATCTACAAAAATTAAAAGTCCACACCTTGATAACTAATTTAAAAATATGTCCTAATCTACCACCATGTCTCTAGATCTTTATATTTCTAACACTACAACAATTTCCCTAAGGAAAACAAAAGTTCAAGCCCGTGCTGGAGAGGCTGAGAGACTATATCTCTTAGCTTCTGTTTAAAGTTCATGCATGGAACTTCTCAAATATCAATGAAGCAGTAGAATTTATTTATATTTCTTTTTTCTGTTTGGACTTTTGTTTCATACACAAGACTTGTCTAATGAAAATTTTCACTCACAGAGGAGTCGCTTTCCTGTAAGTGTCCTCTTCTAATATTATACCACATGCAACCTTGACTGTCAGACCAAGAATATGCTTTAAGGGAAAAATTGAGCCCTTTGTTTTAAGTTTTCTTGTTGAATATTTTGGTGATCTTTAAGTGAATATAAACTCTTCATTTATAATTTAACTCTAAGCAATTACATTTTTAAGTAATTCATTCACCAAATTCACAGGGAGACAAATATACTCTTTATACATTCTACCCTGGTACATAAATAAAACACCATTTGACATTAACAAGTTTCTGTAAACGTTTATAAGACATTATGATTAAAGAATAATTTTTAAGCTGGAGTCCATGGGTATACTCTCTTATTTGTCAACCTCTCTTAAAATAAGTTGGACTCCAGGTGTGATTTTATCACTGGCATAAACATACAAAGAAACTCTGCTCTTCATCTTTTGTCTGGGGAACATTTCACTCCATTCCTTTTTGTCTTACTCACATGGACCAACTGGTTTCCTGTTTTAGAAAACAATGATATATTTGTTCAGTTTTCAATAAGCTTTTATCTGTTAGTGTTATCAAACAGGGATCTGGCCCTGAGTGTGTCTGCCTAAGGCCAGCTGTAGTGTGTGGGTTCTTCGTTGTAGGAAAGATTTCATAACATGAGTCCAGGTGTCTATGAGGATACAGTTATTAGAGCTGGGGACAGTGAAACAAGGAAGGGCTTGGCATAAAAAAGCCGCAGAAGAGCCTGGGCTGTGCTGCCTTAGCTCACTGGGAAATCAGAGGAAAGGTGGCTTTGAGGACAAGTTCAAGGGGTTAGCCTGGGACAAGCTTCCAGCTGCCCATTGCCTTAGAGCTTAGGAGACACATGCCGTGGGGAAAGAAGTGGGGGAAGAAGAAGGGAAATGAGTTACGCCAGGGCTTCCGCAGATGGAGAGCACATGCGGTGGGTCCTTTGTCTTGAGGCTTTTATCCTTCTCTCGCAGGTGGGGATTGCAGAGGGGGTCTCAGGGGAGGTTTCAGCAGAATATTCATCAGCTTTCCACATGTGCCCTTTCAGAGTCATGGACTCCACCGACCTCCAACCGACCAGACCCCACAGTCAGTGACTGGGCAGGGGGTCTTTAGTCACTGCAAGTGGTCCTGGCCATCTCCCACCTAGTTTTTTGCTGCTTTTCAGGGCCTGGGGCTAAAATATAACAGAGGCCTAGATGTTATCTTTATGAAGGAAAGGTCATGGAAGAAGCGGTTACCCTGGGGGTGAGGTCCTTTTTTCCCCAGTTTTGACCCCTGCTGGGCAACCGGGGCCTTCTACCATGGTGACAATCTGTACCTGGCTGAAAATTGCTCGGCCATTGTGTTCGGTTATTTGTCTCAGTTTCCCTATTCTGCTCGCCAAGTAATTTTCTTAGCTTCTCTCATTCTGTCTCATTAGGACTATATTCTCTAACAGTCATGATTCTATTCTATCCCATTGCCCACTGCTTTGGTTACAGCTGATTGGACCAGTGTGGACACCAGCTCCCAGCTGGTACAATTCTTATTATTCTTTTAAATTTGGAATTTGGTATAGAGACTGAGACTAGTACTGAGTGTTGGTGAAAAAGGGTGACATACTAAAACGGACAAGCTCAGGGGCGGCCTGCACGGGGGCTTTACAAACTTACAGAACTAAAGATCCACAGAAGATAGTCTGAAATTAAAAGTTTCTAGCTAAAAGTGAGTCGTGGCAGGTAGTCATGTCCTAGGCCTGTATCTTTCTTGACAAAGGTCGATCTTTAGTTTAACTGAGCCTATTGTCTTTTGGCACCTGTGATAACATATCTTTGGAATGTCAAAATAGTTTCCTTTTTCTAGACTCTTCCTTGTTATTGTTATCCTGTGAATTGTTAAGTGGTAACTCTCATATACCCACCAATGTAAAAGAAGTATATGTCTATTTGTTTTACTTTTTATCCAATCCCAAAGACTTCCCTTCTTTGCTTTCTCCTGCCTCCCTAATCTGTCACTAATGAATTCCATGTAACTCCATATGCCCCCTTCTTTGACTGTAATGTATAAAATAAGGTGTAAAACTGCCATTCTCTGGAGCGTTTTCTCAGTCGGTTGAGATTTTTGCTTCCCAGCAATTGTCATCAGTTTGGCTCAAAACTCATAAAATTCCCTGCAGGTTTAAATGTTTCTTAGGTTGACATGTGCCTGTTTAGATCTACAAAAACAATTAGATGTAAACTCAGGAAGTCAGTATTTTTGATGTGTACACAAAGAATTGGAGCGAATAAGCATGCAAGCAATGAAAAATAATTCAGACAACAGAGACGTGATAAGATGAGAGATGGGGAAGGATGACTATCCAGGTGTCTGATGATTTCAGGTTACTAGTTCCAATCTTGGCTCTAGTTACAAGGATCACCTGCCACTGGTTTCCATAACATAGCTAAGGTTCCATAAATTAAATACATTAATTATTTGCTTAAGAAACTTCAGTGACTTTCTATTACTTACAATTAAGTCATGACTAGCCCTAACCCTAACCCTAGGTCTCCTTCACATGAAAAAAAAGAAAAATTCCCTTAATTTTTTTATAAGCAAAAATGGAAGACAACCTATATTACTAATATTATTGGTATATGACAGGTAAAGATATTTAAAGTCATCCTCTAACCTATTGAATTTATTTTGACCAAATCAAAATACATTAACCAAATGCATTATTTCTGTTTCCTATGTTTATGCCTCTACACACATTGTAAGCTTTCTTTATATTTCAGTATCTAATGGTTGATAGACACATCAACTGACATGCGTCCTAAAACAAAGGTCTGTACCACATTGCTGGAAATACCCCTGGGTTATCAATATTCTGCTAATCAACTGTTTTCTGGTAGGTTTCACTTAAGTAGCTGTACTTTTATCTTCTGTCATCAAGACCACATCCTTCAAGTTTATCTATATATGATTCTATTTGTATCTGCATACCTATACCTTCGTCAGTGTCTGTGTTTATACTGATATCTATATCTGTATCTGTTGGAAACTTCATGGACACTGATAAACTTCTTGCTAAAAGACAGGCACATTAGGTCAATGCATTAGCATTCCCCTGATACAATGATTCTAAGAAAGGGTAGCTAGGTTGGTTTATCATTGTATGTACTTAGGTGAAGTTTGTCTTCACATTTTTTATTTCTGTATCTCTCCTTTTTGTTTCTCCCTTTCTCCATCCTACCACAAAGGTCCTCATGCACTAACTGACTTTTCATAGATGTCCTACAAACCCTGCAAAATATGCTATAATCTGTTTTTCCTCCAGCAAGTTCAGCCCTATCAGGAGAACAGACGAGTGCTGGTCAGACATGGCCACTGCAACTCCACAGACAGGGGCGTCACACCCAAGACACAGCACTTTCCTTCAGCTGTTTTAATTCATGGAGACAATGTGGAACTGTGGTTATGCCTACTGTTGTCACCACAGCCTTTGATGACTATATTCAGACAGGCAGAGCCAAGAGATCAGCTTTGTCAAAGTTTATTTACAAAAGTTTTTTATTGAACTTTATTGTTGACACTAGTACAGATGTCCCCATCTCCCCCCTCTTGCTCACCTGTACCCAGCCCATACCCTCTTTCTTTTTTAATACAAATTTGTTTCCCCATTTCTTGCAGCCCCTAAACTTGATGAGACTTTTATCATTTGCCCTAGGCTAACTGCAGAGGCTTCTTAGCAAATCCTACTGCCTTCAATTCCTTTTTTTTTTTTTTTAGCTTACCAAGTAGAACATTGTCTAACTAAAATTCTCCAAATTTTATGTCTTACTATTATGACTTGGTATACAGCCTTAACTGTTATTAAAGTAAAAAAATTTACCTTTACTATGAAGATTTTCTATCATCTAGCCCATGCTATCTGTATGATTGTATCTCTGTTTCCTATACAGCTCTTCCAGAAATTTTACCGTGTCAGCTCAGTTTCTCCCCTAGTTGACCCAGCTATTAATTCTATATCACAGCTGATGACCACAGATTTTACTACTTATTATTGTTCACAACTATATACTAAGTGATTTTCATATATTATCTCATTTAACCTTTTAAAACCCTCTGCAACATACATTATTGTTCACATTTTTAAGTGAGAACAGAGATATTTTACTCGAGGTCACACAGTTAATACATGATGGGTTCAGATATGAAGAATATTTGTCTGCTCCAGAAACTACGTCTTGATGATTATCCCTAAAGACTTGCCTTCATTTCTTTGATATTTTTCCATAATTTAAACTGTACTAATTTTTATTTAGGCAATGTTTATCATATGATTATTGACTTTTCTCTATAGACTTAGAATGGCATAAGAAGGAGAAAATTCTTAGATGTTCTCAATTAAATTGTAGCAGACCCAAAGGTCAAAAGAGGAGATAAGAAAGGTTAATCACTTACCAACTGCAGGACAAAAGCAACAAGAGACTGCTTGCATTCCTGAATATATGTTGAAACTTTGAATTAACTTTCAGGTGGTGATTTCCATGATTATATAAAGGAATTGCCAGGTGTATGAACTTCCCAGTTTGTTGTCCACAGCCAATCTGAAGGAGTAAACACTTCTTTATGGACTATGCACCTAGCCCCAAACTAGCTCTGCTTCTCTTCTCACACCCCCTTTATCTTTAACCAATGTAAATTCTTTCAGAACGGCTCACATCTTTCTCACTACACTGTCTGTATAAAAGAGCCCCTCAATTCTAGGACAAGAAACATGTTGTCTTCTCCACCGAGCCCTGCTGCTGGTGGTCTAGGCTTCCTTTCCTAGCTCCTGTACCTTCTCTAGCTAACATTTGGCTCAGTAAACCCTTTCTTTTTCAAAAGTTTTCAGGAATGAATGTTTGTGTTTAATAGCTATCATCATCCAAAATGGATTTCAGACGCTACTGTGAGATCATACATTGATTTTTGGAAGAGTTTCACAATATTTTATTGAATAAATATTTTAGGTTGGCAGGGAGACTCAGTAATAAGGAAAATATTCTTGTCTTCTAGAAGCTTAGTGCAGCACAGAATATATATCTGAAAAGAAATATTTATCTCTAATTTTCGTAACTTAAGATAAATTATGGGACCAGTTAACAATGAGGAGTGGGCTACAACAGGAAGAGTCATAAAAAAGGCCTCCTTTCTCTCCTGGCCAAAAGTATCTCAGTATGATGAGCATATTTTAATGCTTCAGAAATATTCTTAGAATCAATGAAATAGTGTATAGGAAGGTTCTACTTTAGCAACACGCAGTTCAGGGTGTATGTAAATAGGAGAGAAATCTAGAATTCATTTTTGGGTATTGCTTTTTACCAGCTTAATCATAATTATTATGCAACTATACATATAATTTGTATCCTATTGCTGGGCTATGGGAACTAGAAAAGAAGCACAACTAACATCATAGTAATAATGGTTCGCACTTGTGATTGACACGTATCTTTGCTAACAAGCAATTGGACATGGAAAACCATTACTTATTCATAAACATGTGGGCAGTAAGATTTTATAATAGATAGGATGCTTTAAAATTGAAGTGAAAAATTCTCCCTGTATTTTAAAAGTAATGATTCAAAAGGGCTGACAATGCCTGTATAGGCAGTGTTTATTTCTGAGCTATCTATTCTGTTCCATTGACCTATGTGTCTGTTTTTATATCGGTACCACTCTGTTTTGATTGCTATAGCTTTGTAATATAATTTGAAATCAGAGAGTGCGATGCCTCCAATTTTGTTCTTTCTCAAGTTTGCTTTGGATATTCAGGGTCTTTTATGGTTCCACACAAATTTTAGTAGTGTTTGTTTTATTTCTGTGAAAAAGATGCCATTTCAATTTTCATAGGGGTTGCATTCAATCAATCTGTAGATTCTTTGGGTCAAAGGACTACTATGTATATAAAATAAATATCCTTTTACTAAATCTTTTGAGATAGATTTTATTATTCTTATTATATAGATAAATATACCAAAGCAAAACTGGCGATTTGTCCATGTTTACATAGCAATGGTTGAAACAGAAATTTTTAAGCCTTATATTCTTTAAATTCTGTCTTGGTAATAAAATAAAATGAAGCGGGAGTTACAGATCTCAGCCATTAACCCAAAGTAGAACAAAGAATGAGAATAAGTAGGATTAGGAGCATTACAAAGACAAGGCTTAGTTAACCCCTGCACCTTACTAAGAGGAAGAGAAGAGGCTAGCAAAGATTTACATACCTAATATGATAAAATTTAAATTAAGTACACATGGATTATTTAATTTATCACAACTTTGGTTTTCTAAGCCTGCTTAAAAAACAGATCTGACAGGCTATTTTTTACTATAAAATGATTTGTTTTATTAGTTTCAAGGATTTCTGATGTGTAAACTCAAATTGAAATATGTTTCTTATAGAAAAACACCTATGTATGAATGCTTGCTGAAGGGAACCATTCACTTAAAGTTGTAAACTGTTTTTTACCAAAATGTAGGCAGCTAGGCAGACATAAGCAAAACAAAGATGATGGGCCAGGTACAGAAGGTCCCCAGAGTGGAAAGCCCAGCTGCCTAGTAATGGACGAAACTGGGAAAACAATGATCTTGCCTTTCCTCCCCTAGCATATTGCCGGTCATGTGGTTTTAGACCCTCTTAGAGGAGGAACGAGTGGCCAGAGAACAGCCTCACATGGCACCCATACAAGCCCTTGCATGACCACTCCTTTAAGCATTAAGCCCTCAAAACAATGAGGTTCTGACCCACATCAAATAATCTTAGGAACAAAGCCTCAGGTCTTTTGACCACAGAGATAGAGTTTTGGTCAAACTAGAGATAAGAAAGGGGAGGAGTTACAAGCACTCACAGAGAAAGAAACTGTTATCTGTGAGTGATGCTATTGATACCTTTGGTAAATAAGTGCATATACTACCAACTGGAAGTTTATCATGAAAAAAAATGGGAAAATAAATGTCCTTCACTTTGCAAACACTGATCTTTTTCTGGTGACTAACATAAACCCAACTCAACCATATGCCAGATGCCAAAGGAACCTTTTGATCCATCTAGAAAGGCCTGCATTCTAGGACACACATTGTGGCGCTGAGGGTGGAAAATGTATATGGAGAAATAGAACAAAACCTATTGTCTTTGTCCTTTAGCATCCACCCTCATTGGTTATCCAGAAGAAAAATTTGTGTGTCCATCTCAGAAGATATGCAAGGCCTTATCAACTACCATAACATAACAGGGTCAAGTCAATTCATTCAAAGTCATACCAAGGCTGTGACCTAAAATGGGAAGGAAGAGGAACTAAGTAACGTATTTTTCTGATACAGGCCTCACTTTTATAGGTAGTAAAAATGTCTGCTTTAACAGTCATAGCTTCATTCTTCCATACTCATTTCATGTTCTCCAATGTTCTGTGTGCTGCCACCATAGCTCATTTCAACAAGTTGGGATAACCAAATGTTCTCTTCCTATGTTTTGAGCCTCTGCTACTCCTGACTTTACTGGATCACTGTAGTTATCTATTGACCCAGATTACAGGAGAGAGTCCTAAGGGGAGTGCCGATGAATATTCTGGTTCTAGATGCAGCCTCCTCACACCCATTGTATAGATTCAACCCAGTTTCTTCTTAGTAATTCAAATAAATTTCTATGGCTCTTGACCTCCTTCTCTGCTTGTTAGTTCAGTGGTATGAAGAGACAAAAATTACCAACAAGCTGTATCAACTTCCAAATTAATGAAACAATGGATATGATCCCTGGTGGAAACAATTTCTTTCTTGTACCATAAGCCCTATAAACCAACTAAACCCAAAATGGATGATAAGTTTAAAAAAAAAAAAATCTCAAGTGGAATCTACTGCTGTCTCCAGGGGAGGAAGCACCCTATACTGACTGTCAATTTAAATATATCACATTCTACAGGCTAGCACCCCCACTATTCGGGGTATGGCCCCAGTCTAATTATTTATTACTTATTTATTTTAGAAAGAAGGGAAGGGAGGGAGAAAGAGAGAGACAAACATCAGTGAAGGAGAAAAACATCGAACAGTTGCCTCTCGTACCTGTCCCTAAAGGGGACCAAACCTACAACCCAGCCATGTCCCCTGACTAGGAATCGAACTGGTGACCTTTTCCTTTGCAGGCCCAATCACTGAGCTGCACCAGTCAGGGCTTCCAGCTTGGTTTCTAAGTGAACATGCATGAGGTCATTTCGCCCCTCTTTTCGGGTTATGGCACCCATGTAAGTCTCTATTTCATGGGTGTGAATCCTTTATGTGCTCTCTTTGCCATAAAGTGACCTCTCTGGTCAGAGCCAGTGTTGTATTGGTATAAAATGGTGGCATTAGCAGAAGTGTCGTAATCAGTGAAGACAAGGCAGTATCTACTTCTACAACTCTTTCAATTCATAAGCTATGTCTTTCTCGACCAAGCCTTGTACTTCTCCATCTGGGTTGCGTTGAACTCCCTCTAACTCTCATTATAGGCCTAGAAGCAATAAGGTTGTGAGAAGAAACACCATCTACTTGTGAGACAATTGTGAAATCATTAAAAAGCTTTTATCAGGTGGAAGTCCCGTCCCCTCAGTTGGGGAAAGCAGGGAATAGGCTGCTTCTACAGTTAAGAATTTTGGACTTCAACATTCTTAAACTTTTCTGAGTGTATTTGTATATCCCTGTGCTACCTGTTAGACTCCCCTTCCTTCCCCACCAGAGTCTTTATCTTACCATAAGAGACTTGGTGTTGCTGTTCACATGATTGGTGCTAGAATTATATCCTTATAGCCAGGCCTTCAATTTGGTCCTCAGTCATATTTATCCTTACACTACACAGATGAACCCTTGGACATAAAGGACTTTTTCAAAGGTAGCACAGGGTTTTTTGTTCCCCACCCATATTTTGAATTGGGCATTAAGGTTATTGATTTTTTTTTTTATTTCCCCTGTGGATGCTCCCCAGGGCCATCAGAAGCTACCATCCATTGCACTCGTGTCACCATAGCGACTAAGTACCGTTGCCAACTGCTCTACCAATGCCTTGCCCTTCATTTGCATATCATAGCATACCACTGCCTGTGACAATCTGAATAAGCAAAAAGGCACTTTTGCTATAGATTAACTTTCTTATTCTCCACTCAGCAAGAAAGTTACCCCTGTGCTTCTCAAACACGTGAGCAATCAAAGCTGAGTTTTCGGCCTCTGACAGAAGAATACATCTATGGGGCTTCCAATCTAGGACCTGGAAGAAAGGGTCTCATTCTTTTCGTGAACCTCTTCTTTTCCTGCCTGCCAAAATTAGACTTGTTATTATCATTGACCGGAGTCACACTGAAGGTATGTGACAAGGAGTTTGTTGATGTAGACCATTCATTCATCTGGCACAGACAGAAGGGTGGAATAGAAGGAAGTGGATGTGAGAACCAGGAAAAGGGAATATTGAGCACACTTACAGGTTAGTTTAAAGCACAATGCCAAATCTTAATCGCAAATGATATTTCTGGGAATTAAACCTCAGTTGTTTGACCATGTCAGTATTCTCCCCGTTGCCTGTGCCGTATAGACTTTGATAACTTTGATTGCCAGCTCGCTGTAGAATCCCATGGAACACTTTCATTTTTAAAAACTGTTTATTTACTTACTTTTAGACAGAGGGAAAGGGACGGAGAAAGAGAGGGAGAGAAACATCCATGCGTGGTTGCCTCTCCTGTGCCCCTACTGGGGACCTGGCCTGCAACCGAGGCATGTGTCCTGACTGGGAATCGAGCTGGTGACCCTTTGATTCATAGGCCAGCACTCGATCCACTGAGCCACACCAGCCAGGGCCCGCCAAATACTTTTAAAATGAAATATTTAAATATCCAGTAAGCAGGACAAGATAAGCTAACAGTCATCAATGTCGTAGCTCTCTCAAGTTCTCACCATGAACCACCAAATCCATCCTGTGTTTCTTTACATGCCATATTTAACTTAGGAATATAAACGGAGACAAAAATAAAAGTCAATATTGTTACCAAACAGCAAGTGGGGCCCTGCTGCCCACTGCTACCCTCTAGGCAAAATTCCAGGGGCAAAGGTTTGGTGATAAAGGAAAGGAGTCTTTGTTCAAAAGCTACACAGTTTTGGAATAATAGCTGTCCACATGCATTAGTCACTTAAGCCTACCAATTTAGGCTAAAATCTTTAACTCTTTAGTTACAGCTTTAATTACTTGAGCCTATCAATTAAGCTAAACTTTTTAATACCTGAGTTCTCCTAGTGTAGAGGAAATCAAGGCTGATACCAAAGATGAAATGCTATTTGCTCTGACTAATGCTGTAGATGTTGAGACACCATTTGCCCTGACTAATGCTGTAGATATTGAGACACCATTTGCCCTGACAAATGCTGTAAATGCTTATCTCCCACCTCTGTAAGCCCCTTCGGCGCCAAATCTATACCACGCCTCCCAAGACCCTTCCCCCACTTGGCCCAGCATAAAAGGAGTGCGGGGCTATTGTTCTGGGCTCAGAATTTGGAGTTGGTCTCCTCTGGGCCCGTGCACATAAATAAAGATCGTGCTCCTAACCCCTCAGTGTCTGGTCGCTTCATTTTTCCATAACACTAGCACTCCCCCTGTTAGTATTTACTTATTTCTACAGAGTTAGTTTACAAACTAAAACAACGTAAGATATAAAAGCTACACCATTTTGGAAGAATGGCAGGCTTCTGCCTCAGAGCCTGTCCCTCTAGAACGCCCAAAGAAGAATAACCCTGCCATCCTCCACCAGGTCAACCCAATCCTAGGCTGTGCCTAGAGTTCCTTCCCATCCAAAATGCTGTCCATTGGGAAACACAGGCAGCTGCAGCACCATCATCCAGGCATCCTTGACACAGAAGAGAACCCGAGAGTCAACCTCTACCCTCTTTTTATTTTATATCTCCTGTCCTATAATTCCATGCACTTTGGAGGCATTCAATTTCTCAGCCAGTCCCATCCTAGACTGTTTACCGTCAGCTCGGGCAACCTCCTCCTACAGTCCCTCCCTACTCCTCCCCGTGATCTGATCAGATCTCGCTGTCTGTGTGAGTAGCTGCTAAAAAAAAGAGCTGGCATAGGAAAGTACATAGATTTCTATTCTTATTAGCACTTTTCTGGTCCCTAGAGATTGGGGAATTATGATCCATTTACAGCTACTAAAATCATTGAATTACTTGTTAAATAAGTAACAGCGTTTCATTCTTTATCCCCACCGCCTGCCAGATGGAGCCATCTCTCTGAGAAGCCTGGGTCAGCATCTGGGCCACAGGTGGGATTTTGAGGGCTTTATGGAGTGGTGTGTGGACAAAATCGAATCTTTAAACTTGTTAACTAATTATGTTCATCTCATTTGTCCCTTCTTCCTGGAGATTTGAGGAATGTCAACCCACTGTTTCTCCACTTGTCCCAACTATTTCATTTTTCTGATTTTTTTCTTTGTTCCCATTCGGCAGCTGTTTTCATCAACTTGCAATTAGAACTGACATATTTCTCTAAAATTCTACTTTAAGAAAATATAGTAAATGCACTACCTTTCTAATACACTTCTAGACTATGAAAAACATCTAGATTCTCGGCTGCCTTTGCTAATGGGAGCAACAAAACTACTGAAGTGCTCTGTAAATACAATGTTCAGAAAAATGACTTGGGAGTTCTTCATGCACATGAAATGTCAAATTATTAAATGCTTTCAAGAATTTTACCCTTTACTAATAAGTACAATGGGTTATAAGTAATAGAGTTACAGTACTATTTTGTGCTTTAAGTTAGGTACATTTAAAAAAATGAAGTCCATTTTATCTCTTGAAGGCTTTTTCCCATTTGGCATAGGGCGTGACCAGTTAGGAATCCTGGTCCTTAATTCTCATCACAAAGTCTACTTGGTGATACAAGCCTTTTCGCGGGCTCATGTCAGCCCTGCAGAGCCCACACGCTGCCCTCTGGCTCCTTCCCGGCCTGTGTCCGTGCTGTTACTCGTGTGGTTTCCTCTTTGGTCCGCAGATGCAGAGTGCACCCATCCTCGTCTTTGTGTATCAATAATATTCCACTTCTTTCAAGGTGCCTCGAATTCTCACCCATGAAACTTTTCCCAAGGCATTCAACCCACAACAAGATCACCTATGAAATAGTTGCTTTCATACTATCGTTAGTACTTCATTGGATGCTGGGCTATTTGCTAGGGCCTAATTACCTAAACCATATAATGTAGTACTTCATTAAATCTGAATACAATGTAGTTTCATAAAACTCAGCAATTTTCAAAGTCAGTCCACAGTTCATTGCTTAATTTATTGTCTGCTAGCCTTGTAGGGCCTTGCGGGGAGGGGAGAGTTGGGGATATCATTGCATGTAACTGGGGCTATGGGGCCCTAGGGATCTCTGAATTGCTCAAACTCTCTGGTTAGTAATTTCCTTCATTTCATATACACAGTACCGAAAGCATCAATACAGTAGCTCTAGGGAAATGAGGAGGCTTATCCAAACATGACCCTGGGAGCTTGCCTAGGGTTTTCTGGGCAAGGTAGCCTGGGATGTGAGATCCAACCTTCCTCACAGGGAAGGGCTTCCCCCAAGTTCAGCTTCCCATGGGACCAGTGACTTGCTCCTATGGCAGGGACCTGCAATACGCCTTCTGTCTTCAGGTCTCCAGATGCTGGGCAGTCCATTTGCAGTTAATGCTTATAAAGAGCTTGTGTACTACTCCAGGCTCATTTGCTCCAAAAATCCTCTAATGTCCTGTTGGCAAGGCTGTCTCCAGCCACTTGGCCTTTCAAAAGAGAAAAAGAGAGAGGTGTCTCTCCACTGGAATGGATACCCGCTCTGCCAGCCCTGCAGTACCTTGGCCCCAGAATGCACTGGGAGATGATGGGGGTATTGAGGATGATGTACCTGCATCCTTCCTACTCTTGCTGATCCTTGATTTTTGTGAAATGTCCAAATAAGTTCTGCTCCTAAGCCTTGCTAAGGATTGCTCTCTTTGCCTTTAATTCTAATGCATAGTAGACCATTCAAAAGGGCCCACCTTGAGGGGGATCCAAAGATGGTGGAAGAATACATAGAAGTTACACTCACCTCCTCCCAGGGCCAAACTGGAATTACTACTAAATCATAGAACAATCAACCTGAATAACCAAAAGGGGCCGGCCTTTTATGACAGAGACTAAAGAATAATGTTAAATGTAGAGAGAGTTTAATGTCTTAAAACAGTCAAAGCATTATATTGAGGGGGAGAATTCTACCTTACCTTTCTATGATAGAATGCTTTATTAAAAAAATGGATCCTCCAAAGATACTTATGAGGAAGTAGAACAGATAATCACTGCTCCCATCTCTGGGCAGCACGTTCTTCTCGATACATGTACACACTCAAGTCACCATGTTGACATAAACCCTGTAAACTCCTCAATGGTTTGGGGAAAGTACATCTGAATTTCTTAGCTTTACATATGAGATTTTTCATCACCTGGCCCCTGTCTCTCTCTCCAGACTCATTTCTTTTCATATTCTCTTTACTCTCTAGCAGGAAAAGAACATCCTGGTTTCAAAAACTAACCATGCTCTTCCATGCTATATCAAGCCTCCCCAAAGGCTGCTTCCTCTGCTTTTAGCTACTTCCGGTCCTGAGGCCCGACCCTAATTAGGTAATATCACTTTCTCAAAGCCAACTCCAAGTCTTGCCTGTAAAGCTTTTCTTGTTTCAATTCTGGAGGTAGTCACCTTTCTGCTACATTTGTGTTTTGATGCATATATCCATTTACTCATCATTTTATATTGTATTTTAAAAACTATCTTTATTTTCTCCCACTGGATACCCACATACATTTGGGTTTTCTCCCCTTACATCTCTGACATCTAGCGTGGAGCCTGGTCTGCTGTGAGCCTCCATGATGACCACTAATGGAACTGAATTGTATTACTATTCTTCCCCCTTTGAAGGGAGGTTGAAATGGAGACTCTACTTGACCAGTGTCACAGCTGATAAAAATCATAGCTGTTGTTTGAAGCTGTCTTTGACCCTAAGGTTAAAGATCTTTCTACCACCACTATTATAAGTGCTTTTTAAAGGAGCCACTTTTAAAAGGTAGGAGGAGAAGAATCAAATTAGTAAACAGCATTTCCCTTTTCACTAGATTCAGTCAATTCAACAGATTTAACATGGGAAATCTTGTCGAAATGTAGGTTGGTGTCTGGTGATTATCCAAAACTATTATTATTTGATGACAAATGGTAGTTTTATTGACATCTGGATGCAATTATACCCTTGTTGATATTGTAAACTGATTTTTTTTACAGAACTCTGACTTCATTATGAATGTTTAATGAGGGTATTTCAGAAAAACTAAATGTACTTTTGTACGTGTGTGTGTGTGTGTGTGTGTGTGTGTGTGTAACAGAGGAACTGAAGAGGAGAGTAATTAGAGATATGACTAAAGAGTGTGGGAGGGTATGATGGGGATCGTCCCAGGCTGTAGGCCCTTAGAAGGAGTTTTGACTCTTACCCCAAGCAAGATGGAATGCCAACCTCTTGGAGTGAGGAGTAACTGAATTTAAAAAGATCCATTGGGTATTGTGTGAAGGACAGAAATAGAGGGCAAAAATGAAAGCAGAGGGACCAGTTAGGAAGCTATTGCAGTTATCCAAGTAAAAGATGGAGGTGGCTGAAACAGGGAGGTGTAGCTGTGAAGATTGTGAGAAATAGTCATATTCTGGATATGTTTTGAAGATAGAGCCAAAAAGATTTCTTGAGAAATTGAATAAAGGGTGTTAGAGAAGAAGAATCATCAAGGATGAGTTCCAAGTTTTGTAGCCTGAGCAACTGGATTTCTTTTATTTTTATTTTTTTGTATATTTTATTGAGTATGCTATTACAGTTGTCCCATTTCCCCCCCATATACCCTCCTCACTGCACCCCATCCCATCATCCCCACACTACCACCTACCTGCATTCCTGATGAATGTGATATCCAGTTAAGGAGGCTGCACTTTGATGACAATTGGTACAAACTGCTTTTATTCAATTTTGTGTCACTTCATAAAACCTGATTCCAGAATTTTCCTCCATTAGTTTTATAATCTTTTGGCTAAATCCCACCCAGTGACCCAAAGTCAGTCTATAGCAACTGGAACAATGACCTTCAGACATTCCAGTGTGACGTGTGTGATATTTACCACAATCTGTCCTTAGGAGGACTGGGCTGAAGACATTTCCAGGACTGGCTCAAGCAGCATCTCTGGTCTGGTTGGTGTCAGGTAACAGAAGCAGGTAATTTCAAGAACCAAACATGGGTTTTGGAGTAAAGTGCAGCTAACTTTGAATTCCAGCTCTGGCCCTTAGGAGGTTAGCTTCAGGCTCTCACCTGTAAAATGGGGAGTATATTATTTCCTGAGGTTTCTTTTAAGTGAGCCTTTAATGAAATATAGAGAGAGTTCTTATAATTGCTGGTTCTTATTCTCACACACTCCTGCTGACTTCTGACCTCTGACCCAGAGCTAGTATCGATAGCCTTTGCACTACTCTTCAGTGTCTACCGCAAATCTCGCTCAAGCCTGCATTCCTTGGTATTCCACCTGTGCACTCCCGGGCATCTTTTGTCAATTACAGAAAATTCGTCTGCCTCGACTTGGTCAAAACCTCATTCTTTAAATATAGGTTTTCTGCTTTTGTTACACAAAATGTTTATTTTTAATGTTACCACTCTTACAAATTATATATTCATTCCTATCTGTATGTGGCACATAGCAAGAACTTAATACGTATTATCTATTATGATTACAGCAATATTATTATTAGATAAATATGTTTAGATGCATACATGGGTGAGATGTGTTTTACTAAGGAAAAGTGGGTTATATATTTTTGTGATATAATAAGGGACGTGTAATTTTAATTAAGCTTGAGATGAAGACCTCTCTTTACACAGGCCTCCTTTTCTGACATGGTTGCCTACCTTCCAGTTGGAAATGTCCCTGTCGCTTGTCTCAGGACCAATTTAGCTGATCCCAACTTGTGTTTCGTTTCCATACGTTTTGTGTTCTTGTATGTTCCATGTAGGTATGTATCTCAGAGTTGTTCAGGTGAATGAAATAAAAGTGATGAGGAGTGGGTAAAGTTAATGAGAGAAGAAATTATATGTGGGAATGGATGAAGGTTCTGTGCAAAACTAGGGGTTGAAAGATGTAGTGAGAAAAATCTAGTCAATTCAAACTTTCCATTTTTTTGTTTGACCAAAGTGCCAATTTTGTGGAGAAAAAATTTTGTTGGATTGTGATAGGCAAATTTAGTCTCTTTCACAATAAAACTCACAAGGTAAAATTTAAGTAGTAATTTCAAAAGCACTAATTCATAATATTTTTGACTCAATTCTTTTTTCCTAAAAGAGAAAAGATTATTTTTTTCATAAAAGTCTTGATTCCATGCTTATTTAAAATGTAAGTGAAGAAATCATTAGCATTCAAATCTCTACATCGACATATAGGTTCCCTGGATTTCAAGTCACGTTTGATGTTTTTTCTTATAGAACAGTCAGGTCAGATTCTGACATGACTTACATTTGGATATGCAGTAAATACAGAGTTTTCCAGAGAAAGCAAACTCCATCCTGTGATTGAGAACTTTAACTCATCAACTTCAAAAGGAGAACAAGAACTCTCATAATTACCAAATGTGTTCATATTCTCTCTCTCCTCTCTATTTTCTCTGTGAATGAAGACCATGCACTTCAGTAAATAAAGACCAATCCCCATGAGGGGATTATATGAGTGGAGACCTGAAAATTTCTTACTTGCAGTCTCTTACAAAGCCTTTGAACTATCTTTGTATTTTGATTCTATTTCCTTACTGCAAAGACAAAGATGTTATATGCCTTGTAGAGATGCTGTAACAATCTTTCTTTAATTATTACTTAATCATGTAGAAAATATATCCCTTTGTTGCTTTCCAAGAGCCTGGTAATGCGATAAATACTTTGTATTATATAAACTTTCTCATAAAATAGATTCCTGAATTCATATATGAGACATTATGCTTGAAAAATGGTGACTCGTGCAATACTAAGGAAATTTTTATACAGCGCTTTAAATTTTTGGAATAATTTTAACAGAATGTGATTTATGGATATAATTACTTAGGTAGGCATAGGTCTCAAAACTATAAATATACTTTTGTTTGCCTTATTAGAGGAGAGAAAATTAATAAGGTTTTCTGTGTTACTCTTTCTCAGACAATGTGGGAGAAAGTAGATAGACATTAATATCTTTGTGAATCAAATTAAATGAATTAGGAATTTATTTTAGAATACCTGAAAATACAAATAAATTTCAATAACTAGTCAGCCTGTTGTTTCAGCAATTCTGTTCTTTGTCATGACTTTTAAATGCATATTTTTCATTTTCTTCTCTTTTATTTTTTATTATATTTTTTCATTACCATTTATCCCCCTTATACCCTTCCCCGACCCCTGCAAACACCACCTTTTTGTCCGAGTCCATGAGTCCTTTTTCTTTTTCGCTCCAATCCTTCCACCCCTTAACCCCGCCCCTCAGAGCTGTCAGCCTGCTCTCTGAGTCTGTCTCTGTTTTGCTTAGTTCAGTTTGTTCATTAGATTCCACATATGAAGACATATACCATATGATTTCATCCACACAGTTTCTTAGAGACTGAAAACGAAAGAAAGCTCTCCAGTAATAAAATAAACTTTAGCTTCCGTAAACAACAGCTTTCATCAAAATGCTTGAAAAAGGACTGTGCATACTTTTTCCACTGAATATATAAACCAAGTAATATAGTGGGCAGTTAGACAGACATGAGCAGAGTAGAAACAATAAACCAGGCACAGAAGGTCACCAGGGTGGAAAGCTCTGTGTAACCAGCATTGGACAATTGGAAGGTGGGGCTTTGCCCCAAGGGTGACCTTTACTTCCCTAGTATATCGCTGGTCATGCATGCAGTTCGGATCCTCCCCTGACCCTTCCCCCTGGCGTGTTGTTAGTCATGTGGTAGACCCCCTTAGGAAAGGAACAAGGGAGCCAGAGAGTAGCCTCATAGAGCCCCCATACAAGCCCTTGCCTGACCACTCTCTGAAGCATTTAGCCCCCAGGACAACGAAGCTCTGGCCGGCATCAGGCAATCCTAGGATCCAGTGTGCGCTCACTCTCTCTGCCTAGAGTGCGACCGCACCTCCCCCGGCCCGGCCTTCGCTCTCTCTGGAGCACACCCGTGCCCTTCCCCCTCTCCTTCTCCCAGGCACATTTTCTTTGCCTTTCTTTCTCCTAAACTCTAAGGGGCCCCTCTTTCACCTCTGTAACTTGTTTCGTGAGTCCATGCAGCCCAGGTGGCTCACTCCTTCTACCTCTGTGATTTTTTAAATAAACTTTCTCTTGTGATTTGAAGTTCCTTAGTTCTGACTTCTCTTCTTAGCCGAAGTCAAGGACTGAGGTCTAACATCTGGTGCTGATTCACCGTTAACAGAAGGACAGTAGATTTATCATTATCAGTATCATCATATATTTCTGGTCATATTCATTATTTTTTCTAAGTTCTTGGTCTGTCCCACCATTATTATCTTTCCCAAATGAGTTATAGAAAAATAAATAAATAAAATTAAAAACTGTTGGTCATTTAACCTCATATTAATACAATCCAGGAATCCACTAGCTGTCCACCTGCAGGTAGTAGTGCATAAAGATTATGTGTGTTGTCAACGTAAACATCCAAACCTGCAGAGCATTTTTATGAGTTGATTTGATTTAAACTGACGACAACTGCTGGGCAGCAAAAATTCAACAGATTGAGAAAATGCTCTGGAAAATGGCAGTTTTACCACTTATTTTACATATCAGAATCAAAAGAGAAAACATAAGGGGATTACATGAAATCCATTGGTGATAGATTAGGGAGGCAGGAGAAAGCGAAGCAGGGAAATCTCTGAGGTGGGGTTAAAAGAAAAACAGACACACGCTTCCTTTACATCGGTGGGTTTAGCATAGTTAACAATGAACATTTACAGCACATAGAGGTGGTATGTCGGGGAATAAGATAACAATGAGGGATAATATGGTCTCATGTTCTGGGGAGAAACGGTGCCCTGGGAGGTCTGGCAAAGGGGGATTACTCTGACATTCCCAACGTGTGTTATCATAGACGCAAGTAGACAATAGACAGGCTCCGTTATGGTAAATGCTGACCTTTGTCAAGGAAGACACCAGCCTAGGACATGACTACCTGGCGTGATTTGCTTTTAGTTAAGAAGTTTTAATTTCAGACCATCCTATGAAGTTATTTTAGGTCTCTAAGTTTGCAAGGCCCACCGTGCAGGCCTCCCCTAAGCTTATCAAGTTTAGTATATGGTCCCTTTTTTGTCCACAATGTTAAGAATATTATTATGTATGCAAATAGCATGCTTGCAAAGTTTTCATTAAAAAAAGTGAATAAGGGCTACTTCACCCTCACCCATGAAGAAATGACATGTGAAGGACGTGAATCCCACCTGTTACATGGATGCTCTGAAAAGCATCCTATTATTTTGTTAGAAACAAGATAGGACCATTTTGAACTGGTTCTGTTTGATTAGCTCAGCCAGAAGAACCCTGAAGGGTAGAGGATAAATTTCCCTCCCCAGTAGTTAGATTAAACACCCAACGTCTGCAGGGGAACCTTGAATAAGCACAAAGAACAGAAAGAAAATCCAAGGGCACTCCTTCGTTCCCCTGCTGCATTCCTTAAACGTGACTCTGCATACCTCACTTTCATGGAATGAAAATATTCGTGAGGTTTCATTTGAAGAAGTAATTCTGCTGCTTCACAAATGATAAAAAGTGCCGTGCTGAATTATTGAGATTACTTACTCAGCTGCTCTACTGCTCTTCCAGAATCCAAAGGCCAGGACCTGCAGACCTTGTTGACAGGAGCTGATATCAGGTCAGAACAGGGATGAATTCAGGAATTCACAAGAGAAAGCCCTATGCTAAGGGGCAGGGAGTTGTAAGATGTCAGAGCAAGAGAAACATTCTAAACCATAGGCAGAGAAGTAAAGTGGAGCACCATGAAATGGAATTGACTCTGGCCTCTATGCTCAAATTAAGTTTATCCCTGGGTGTGGGTTTCTTGAGCCCATGAATACAAGCAGATGAAGGTCTGTCCTTGGTTGCAGAGCTGGTGAGAACGTGCTCTTAATTTGACAAATGTGCTTTCCTCAGGCGCTGTGCCAGTTTGTTAAATATTCAAACATTTGTTATGAATTGTAAGTTTAAATCAGTGGTTTTCAAACTATTGTGTGCATTGAAATCATCTGAAGGAATTGTTAACGTGTAAATTGCTGGCTCTGAAGTTCTTGACTCAGGAGGCCTGTGTGGGACCCAAGACTTTTCATTTCTAACAAGTCCCCAGTGATGCCTCTGCTGCTGTTGTAGGAATCTCACTTTAAGTTTAGAAATTAATTTTCCTTTTACTTAGTTTCCATAATTCAGGTGAAGTTTTCTTCCTTTCTGGATGATTGTTTTCATTTTAATCCCTATTCTTTTTCTATGGGATCTCATCACAAGGATATGTTAAGCTTGTGCATTTACATTTACTTCAATGTAACTGTCTATACTGTAATTTTCATGTTCATGACTCTTTGAAATAAAATGATTCCCGAAATAAATATTTGTTTCATTCACTTACAAACATGCAAACTAGGATTGATTTTTACCATTCTAGAAAAGTTGTTATTGGCTTTAAAAATGTTGACATTTTTGGTATTGATTTAATATTGGATTGAAAGTACAACTGCAAACATTGATGATAGATGGCTTATTTCCTATTCTGTCTGCCTTTCCTCCTGCTTAACCAAGAGATTGGTCTAGTGTCAGTCTGTTTGTGCAGCTGTTCAGCTGGCAAAGCCCCTCAACATACAGATGGGCATCTGGAACCCAACCCAAGCACCTCTCAAATTTATACCAGTACATGCTTTGCTTTTTGCAGCCAAATTCTTGAACAGCTCAATTCATACCACTCCATCATTCTTACCTATCTTAGTTATTGAGTTCGCTCTAATGCACCTATTATATTATCTGGTCTTACTTCTACCCTGTGGCCTCCTCCTGATGACCTGAGATCTCACTCCATAATGGCTGTATGTCCAAACCACACTTGGAATGCTCCTCCTGACTTGACAAAAGCTCTAGGATTCTTCTACCTCCTTCTGTAGGATGTTCTCTTAACTGGTTCACTCTATTTTCCCAGCTAGAAGTGCAGAGATGAAGTTCAATCAGCAACTCTTGCAGCAAAATGAATTGTACTCAAGGTGTATTGCTCTAGATCAGACTTGTAGGTTATCTATAGCCCTAAATCAGGTAGGTTTTAGAGCAAAGCTATGTGCTCCAAAATTGGTCTCCCTGAAGGTTGAACCAAAATCTCTGTTCTTACAGTAACAGTTATTGTGATCTATATCCAACTCTGTTCCCTCCTTTACCCTACCTTGTAGGGAAATGGTAACAGGTAAATAAAGAATATTGGGTGGCCAATCCAGTGGTACACCTATCCTAAAGTATACAATTCTACCCTGATCCAAGAGATGGTTGCATGTAGAATAAGTGTTCTATACTGCCAGATCTTTCTATTTTAGAAGAGAATCCTGGTATTTACATAAGAAATACCCTAATGTTTGAATGTTTGCAACTAATTAAGATTCTTTGAATCTCACTGCAAGTTATGTGAAAAGACACGCACCCATGAGCCAAGCATGAGCAGTGGACAACCAGTTTGTTTGAGGGCTGTGCTTAGGAGTTGGCCAAAGGGCACTCTGTTTTCTCACATCCCAAAGAAGATTTAATCCTCCATGATTTAGTTTGAATTTTATGTTCAGTGCAAAAATATCAAAAATGTAATGGTTGCAGTTCCTTATTTCCCCTAAAATGCTTTCAGAATGGGAAGGACTATCTTTGTTTAGCCTCATGGATGACTTTCGTCCCACTTGGGTTTATCAGCGATTTATACTGAAAACTTTGGAATGTTGTTTGCAACATTAACATTTCATATGAGTTTGAAAAATGATCCATTTCTGGTTGCCAGGTTTTAATCACTAATATTATTGTTTTCTGGTGTAACTCAGTTATTGCCTGAATCCTAACTTCTTATGTTCAGCTCTTAAAGGTGTGACAGCAGTGCAAATGAGATTTTTATAAAGCTTCAAGTCATTCTAAACCTCTGTAATGAGAAAAATGCCCTGACAAGAAGGAACAAATGTAAAGGTAGCAATACCTATTTCATGGTTTCAGAGATTCATTGATGTTTCCTCACTATACATAGGGGAGAGTCATGACTTCTATGTTAAAATATATACAAAATGTAACTGTTATATTTAAGGCAAAACAGCAACCACTGACGTGACTCATGGTAAAGACCTTGGGGAAATTCATTGCTTGGCAGGTATAAAAACTTTTGATGGGAACTGAATGTTGCTAAATAAAAATCCACTATTATACAATCACGGGGTTTTTGAAGTATGTAAAAAGTTAAAATAAGCAAAGTCTTGTAGGTCACTTTTATTATTATTTTTAATAATTCGGCAAAGGCTTTATTCTTTGGATTATAATAACAATAAAATCCTTAGGCAAAGAATTTGACATTATGATCAATGCTGCTGGGACACGTTTAGACTATTTTTTATGATTATCATTCTTGAGGACTGTGATTCAAAAAGATCCTTGTCACGTTCTACTGCTAAGATTTTGATCAACTAGTAAAAACCTTCTTAACAATTCTTTACCCAAAGCTTCTTATTAAAATTTTCACTTTTGAAATTTCAGAGGAGTCTGGATTCAATCTCAGCCTCCCATTTCCCTATTTTGAATAATTACACTGAACACCTGAAATGCATGTAAAAGCCTGGCTGTAGGCTGAGAATATGACCTGCATGTAAACACTTAATTTCCAAAAAATAAATCTAGTCCACCTAACAGGTTTCAGATTTGTCTAATAATAAACCAAAATGGCCCTCCGAATTGTCCCCTCTTACTTCAAAATACACATTTTGGATGACAGATTGAAATCAGATGAACACAAGCAATTTGTACCATTATAGAAGTATATCTCAGGAAAAGATATCAATCTCAGTTTTAGCTAATATATGTAGGAGGTTCAATGTTCTAGTCAGTTTTGGGATGACACTAGACTTTAGGGAACAAACTGACCATGTAAAGTTTGTTTCACAAGGTGGAGGAAGACTCAAAAACCATGTTCTTTGGTAGAGGCTTCTAGCAGTGAGTCTGTGAGAGGAGAGAATTTTTAGAAAACTTCATAGCTTTCTTCAAATAATATGGCTGCTAAGTGAAAGACTTGATCACTTTGAGTTATTCTAGCAAGTCAAAACTAATACCAGGAGATATATTTTAACTTCTGAGAATTAGAGTGGTTGGTGATGAACCCTGGCTGGTGTGGCTCAGTGGACTGAGTGACAGCCTGCAAACCAAAGGGTCACTGGTTCAATTCCCAGCCTAGGGCACGTGCCTGGGTTGCAGGCCAGGTCCCCAGTAGGGGGTGCGGGAGAGGCAACCACACATTAATGTTTCTCTCCCTTTCTTTCTCCCTCCCTTCCCCTCTGTCTAAAAAGAAATAAATAAAATCTTTCAAAATTAAAAAAAAAAAGAAGCAGTGGGTAATGACATGGACTGTTTTATGAGGCAAGTAATTACATACTTGGCAACGGTTCGGGGAAACTGGACAACTATCTGTGTTGCAAGTACAATTTCTACAAAGGGTTCATTGTACAATGCCTACCTCCTCTAACTCACTATAAAATTATTCTTCTAAATTTGTATTGACTCATTTCTAGCCTCTTTGTCATCTTTCTTAACAGACATAATTCTTTTCCCATTGTCATACTTGCAAACCAGCCAGCATTACTAATAGATTCAGTGGGTACAACAGAACTAATTCCCTGGGATTCACTATACACAGGCTCCTCAAGGTTACCAATACCCGGTTACACCACAGAACACTTGCTCCGTGAACTAGGATGATTCATAACTCATTAAATATATATTGCATTACTTTCCAAGACTTAGTTATTAGAAGTTTCCTCTTTCCCAGGTCCCAGGCTCGGTGGGTTGGTAAACAGGAGGAACAACATCCTTGCAGACAATCAACTACACAAACTCCAAAGTGAGTGATCTTGTAATCTAAGCAAATATTTAAGTTGCCTTCTTTAATTATAATTTGCTGTGACCCTGATCTTGAAGAAGGGACCATACAGGGTTGAGACCAAGAGCCCCAAGGAGAGGCAACAGGGCAGCTGCTGCTGGCTTCTCAGCTCAGAGAAGGGGTCCCTTGAATCTGACAATCAGGCGTCTGAGTAGGGAACTCTATGCACTAGCTCAGGTTTCCATAGTAGGGTGGGGTGGGGAGGCAATGAGGCTAGTGCAACAGATGTTGGAAATCCACACTGGATTTAGCTGCCATGATAGGAAGGAAGGCTGCTGCCAGTGGGAAATATTCTTAAAATTACATTCACAGGGCACAAAACAGGCAGGAAAAACAAAAGAAACAATAAGGGAAAAAAAAACCCTCTTCTTCCTTTATCCTTGCATTCTGCATCTTATGCCCCATTGGTGGAGCTTAATGTAGACCAATCTGGCAAACACAAAGTATAGAAGAATGGGTCAAAAACTCGGCATCAAGAGATTGCCTGCAAAATAAGAATCTGTATTTTATTTTATTTGAAATTTTTATTGTATTTTTTCCATTACCATTTAACCCCCTTATAGCCATCCCCCACAGTCACCACACTGTTTTCCATGCCCATGAGTCTTTTTTCCTTTTTGCTCAATCCCACCACCCCTAACCTCCCCTCGCCCCCATAACTGTCGCCTGTTCTCCATCTATGAGTCTGTCTCTATTTTGTTTGTTAGTTCGGTTTCTTCATTAGATTCCACATATGAGTGAAATTCCATGGTATTTCTCTTTCTCTGACTGGCTTATTTCACTTAGCATAATGTTCTCCAGGTCTTCCATGCTATCACAAGAGGTAAAATTTTCTTCTTTTTTACAGCAAAATTTTTATTCTTATTGAAGTGATAACTCTTAACTACTACAACTGATAAATGAATTCAGTGAAGTAGAAGTATACAAAGCTATTATCCAGAAATCAGTTACATTTTTACATGCCAGTAATGAACTAACAGAAAGGGAAATTAATAAGACAATCCAATTCATAATTGCTTCAGAAAGAATAAAATACCTAGGAATAAATCTAACCAAGGATGTAAAAGACCTATAATCAGAAAATTATAAGACACTGAAGAAAGAAATTGAAGAAGATGCGAATAAGTGGAAGCACACACGGTATTCATGGATAGGAAGAATGAACATCATTAAAAATCTGTACTTTAATGAGATCTATCTCCTCATCCCCTCTGCCCCAGGATACACAAGCATACGAGGTCTGTCCAGAAGGTATCCAGACATGTAATATGAAAAATAGAGACATTTATTGAAGAAGATACAACATACAAAAAACATTGTACTTAGGACAATGACGCCTCAGTCCCCTTCAAAGTGGGCACCTTGGGACCTCACAAAGTTCTCCCAATCGCCATCAGCTGCCCCATCATGTTTTCCTGAAGCTCATCGATAGTCTAAAATCTCTTCCCTTCCAAAGGTGATTTTAGTTTTGGGAAAAGCCAGAAGTCACAGGGCACCAAATCAGCTATAGTGGGGCTGAGTCACCTGGGTGATTTGATGTTTGGCCAAAGATCTCTGCACGAGTCATGATGCATGATCAGCAACATTGTCGTGATGAAGCTGCCAATCACCAGTTGCCCACAGCCACGGCCTTCTGAATCATCCAAATGGTTTCCATGGAGGAATGTTCAAGCTTAATGTAAAATCTGATGCAGATTCATTGCTCTACATGCTCAGTCATTTTGAATGTGATGGTCACACAGTACACAGGCTCACTCAATGGTGTCTTCTACCCCCACTGACTAGTACAGTGAAGTCATCATTATTCTCGCATGTGCATTCCAGTCCACTTGCCTTGGCTGCCAGGCTACATAGACGTAGCACCAACCATTCATGTTATAGTCATAATGGCTGGACTTTTTCTGGACAAAGCTTGTATTCAAATATAAGATGTTTTAAGTCATTGATTACCTTATTTGGAATTTATAATTTTAATTCTCCCCCATTGATTAGTAATTACTCTAACATAGTACTATGGGTCCTTAACTACATATCTTAAACAACACTAATTTTCAGTAAACAATCCATTTATTTTGAAACAGTGAAGTTCATAGATGATTACCTATCTATGACATCACATAACAAATTTGTGAGGATCTGGTTGCTTTATCCAGATCGTCTGATATCTTTATGACAGAAATAACCGCTAACCTGTGGTCTCTGAATCCTCAAAGAATTCAAGTACAATTTCATGCACAAGTACTGTGAACTCTGGTGTAAAAACCAGACATATTTACTGGTGGATATGTAGGGTATGTTTTTGGCTTCATAATCGGTTTGTTTACACTTTGGAGTAAGTCCCTTGACTTGTGCTACCACATAAATGGAGAAAATGTGATTTATTTGCTCTATATCTCAGAAGGTATATGAAGATCACTTGGGTTTTAAAGCTGTTTGGGTTTCTTGGAGAAATAATGCATGTATAAAAGTGAAATATAGCTATAAAGAAACTGTAGTTTTGAGCAAAAATTCTGGGCTTTATTTATTGTTTAAAATAGTTACTCTGGGAAGGTATAATGTTTGGGTATTCCTGACTAGAACTGCTTCCTGGAATTAATTATAGGATCAGCCTCAGTTCCAGAGGCAAATTTATCTGAATATTCTCAGTTGTAGCACATTGTGGTTTGATTAAAATTTATTTTAGAAATAAACCCTTTCCATATTCTTATCAGTCTATTCCTTTGTAAGGGTAGAGGCACTACATTTGATTCCTATAACTGCAGTGTTAAATTCAGGCCTGACAGTTTGAAGGTTGCATCAAGATTTACTAGTAAGAGAGTAAGTGAATGACTAAATGAAAAAACATACATGAGTAATACAACTTAATTTTGGCCATGGTATAAATATAAAATTGTTATACATATGGTTAGAAAGTGGGTATTAAGGTATTTCCCAAATAGAAACTCCCAAAACTATATGAAGCAATAGAATAGAATATAAACTTTACTTTCCCTTTGGTAGCTTGCAAAGAAAAGATAATATTTCAACCTTAAAAGACAATTTCTGTTATATTTGTTTAAATCAGCTTTATTTTAATAAATACATATAATAAATATAATACATACATACTATACATGAGTTATATACATATTTTAGTGTATATTTCTATATCTACAAGGAAAATGATAACTAAAGGTTATTTTTATTACATTTGTAAGCATATCTCTATCCGCATTCTTTTATAAAATTGCTCAAATGCTGGGAAAGCAACTCAGATACACTGAATCTTCAGTAGCATCATCAGGTTGTTTAGCACAAATTGCTAATTTCCATGTCAGTCGAGGATTGGTCATGTCAGTCACCGAGTTTGTGGTCTCAGCAGATTAGTGTTCTGTAGAGTCATGGTGAACCACCAATGTCATGCGACTCCAGGATGCAGCAACTCTAGAGGTGTTTGCAGCCCTGGATGACCTATTCGAAGAGATGATATTTGACCAGCAAACGCCACATGCCTGGGAATAGTTTAGGCTGGAATAAAGGTCTCTCATTAGACTGAAGTATTGAAACATTCTCCTTAGAAGATGCAGAGACTTTAGCTGACCCACATGACGAAGGCTGCACAGTGTCTCCAGCTTCTAAGCTCTGGAGACAGAGGGCTCTTCCTGTGTATCGTCTGGTCCACATAAAGCCTCGTATGCCAGAGTCATTTTGTCAGGAAATGGTCAACTAATGGTCTAAATAGGCTGAGAGAACACAAAGATAAACACATATGGAAATGCAGGAATTATAATACAGTAATCCTTATCTGGCGATTTAAAAGATTTATTATGTGTTAGTGTCATTTGATAAAGATGCTCAGAGCCACTTGTCAGAAGACTCATGATGAATTGGTATGTGACAAAATATTTCCCATTTCGATTAAATGTATAATATGGCGATAAGAAATTTAAAATAACTGTTAAAACCATTGTCTTTATTATCACCATTTTTCATGGGAAAAGGGCACTTGCCAGGCTGGCGTTAGGCAACATTATGAAATAAGCTTACTCTTAGTTCTCCATTTCCCTGCCCTCAAAGAGTAAATTCAGTTACGAGAAATGAATTGTTAGGTAGAATTTAGAAAATATAGCAGGAGGAGGGGTGGGTACGGGTCCATGGTGCTCACAGAAAAAGCCAGTAAATAAATGTGCTTAACTGCGTCAACTTTGATTAACTGCCTCCAGTTACACACCTATTTTACGAGGGGTCCATAGTCTTCACAGAGAAAGCCCATATATAACTTTTGTTAACTACCTTAGCTTTAATTAACTCCGTGAGGTCACGTATCTATTTTATATCAGATGACCAGAGATGGCCTGGAGCAAATAATAATGACCTGGGGAAATAGACCCCAAACTTGCCTATGTTTAGGTGTTCACATCCTCCCAGGGTAAGGCAGACAGAACTTTTACATGCCGACTAATGTGTAAACCCCTCACCTCTCCCCGGAAACTCTGTGAGTCCTCAGGAAACTGAGGCACCGGGGTCTTTGCCTCTCTTGCCCACCTCAGCTAGGCCCATTCTCTTCCCTGAGAACATGTTAGTACTGAAACTCTGCTTACATACTAACCAGTTTGCTGGTCTTTAATTCTTTACTGCGTTGGCAAGAAGAACCGAATTTCTGACAACAGAATGATGATACAAAGACCACTGTACCCTAACCCAAGTGATACGCACTGTATTTCCTGTATCTTAAAGGTGCATTTTGTGACTGAGACAGAGCTCCCAAGTTCCCAAATCTCCAAGACAGACCGACACTGGAGAGTCAGACACTGTGACTCCAGAGTTAACACGCACAAGCACAGCATGTTAGCAAATGCCCATGCATGAAGATATTTGCATTTTAAGATATTTAGTTCAAAGAAATCTACTTAATAGTCTAAGAACGGATTTCATTTAGAAGAATTCATGACCTGAGGATGAACTGAGTGGGTAAGTGCTTTGACTGGGAGAGGTCTCCCTGACGTTCCCGGAGCAGAATCCCTTGGGAGCTAACCCTCTCTGCTTCACTCAGAGGCAGCCTAGCACAGGGCCATGGAGAGGCAAGCAGGCAGCAGATGTGACATCTCATGAAAGTATAATGTCCTTTCCTCATATGGTCCATTAGTTTCTCTTTCACAGCCCTCAATGTGTCATTGACTCTGGATAGATGTGTGCTTTTATGTAGCATTCTCACAACTTCCTCTTCCATCTCCCAGAAAGAGTTCATTGCTCTCTGAGTCCCAAGGACACTTACGATTCATTCTACCCTGCAGTTCCTATGTTTCACTCATGCCATTTGTTCAGTGCATCTTTCTCATTAGATGTGTGTCCAGCAGTGCAGGGACCACACTGCTTTTCTTGGGTCAGTAGCCCCTATCATAGTCCCATAGGTGCCAGGTGCTGAGATTTGATGGAACTTTATGACACTGGCCTTAGTTGATACTGGTATTTAGCAACAAAATTTTAATGAAAAGGTGCTGCTGATTTGAGGTATCAAATATGCTTGATTTTGCAAGTGAAATAGAACTTAGACAAGAAGAGTATTAGAGATGGACTATGGAAGGGTAGGTCAGTCATGATCTATGTAGCTGTGGGCTTTAGGAAACCAAAAGTAAGACTGGTGATGAAGGTGAACACTGAAGAAGTTAAAGGAAGCAAATTATGATAAACTATGACGTGTTTCTTTCTGCGGTGTAAGTCTAGGCTGGTTGCATCAGTAAGACTCTCCTGAAGGCTATGATTTTTATGCGTCTTATTGTCTTTTTGAGGCAGATTATGTATAAGCCCCTTTAGAGAGTAGATTTCAAATTGAATGCTTGGACTTGACCTTTTTTCACCCTAAAATTATATAAAATTTGGTGAAAAATACCACTTTATTTTCTCCTTCCTAGAGCACTCACCAATTTATACATTGAGGCTTTGTGCTGCTAATATTCCATGATTCTGGTCCTTCACCTATGGCATGTCACATATTTTTGTCTCTTAAGCATATACATGAGAGCATGTTATCATACTAAAATGTTATCACTCATATGCCACCTAAATAAGTAATAATTGAAGTTAATATTTACTGAGGGATAATTATATCCTTAAGCCTAACACTATATGTGGACTATCTTATTTTAACCTGACAAGAATTTTAGAAAGCACATACTATTACTATTACAGTTTTACAGGTGGGAAAACTGAAAGGTGAAGTAACTGGTCTGAAGTTGTTCATCTAACAAATGGTGGAGCCAGTATTTATTCTTGGGCACGGTAAGCCCAAGTGAGTCATGCCATGCCACTTTGTCACAAAACGTAGAGGACAATCGGGAAGATTAACCTCACATTCTTGGAAATCATTTGGCTGTAACTTTAACCCATAAAACCATCTGAATGCAGCTGAGAAAGCAGCACTTATACCACAGTCACAGGCTGTGACATGGCCCTTTCTCTCTGCTGATTATGTCAAGGCAGCTTCACGGCATAAGTCAGGATCAAACCTTGAGGTGACACACAGTGTTCCATGGTCCTGACTCGCCTTTCTTTTTTTATTTTCATTTATTTTTTAATTGTAAACATTTATTTTTTGAATAAAATTATATTTATCGAGGGTGTAAAACATGATGATTTGATATACATATATAGTTAAATGATGACTGCAGTCAATCTAATTAACATCTCACCTAGTAACCATTTTTAATCTGTAAGGAATACACCTGAAATCTAGTCTCCTAGAAAATTTCCAGTACTGTACATTATCTCTCTAGATCTACTCATTCTACATAACAGTAACTTTGTACCCTTTGCCCGGTGTTTTCCCATTTCTCCCACATCCCTGTCCCTGATAACCACCTTTCTACTGTTTCTAAGTATTCTACTTTTATATTCAGCATATAACTGAGGTCATGCAGTGTTTCTTTTTTCTTTCTGTATCTGGTTTATTTCACTTAGTATATTATCTTCCAGATTTATCCATGTTGTTGCAAGTGGCAGGATCTTCTTTTTTAAGGTTTAGTAATATTCCATTATATGTATATGTAATATGCGTGTGTGTGTGTATATATATAATTTCTGAATATCCTTTTAAAGGTAATGCGTAATATGAGAAAGCTAACCCTTAAGTGCAACTTTTATAAGTGTAAAAGAAAACAAAAGCTAACCCATCTCTCTGAGTGCTGGTTGACCTAACAGCTTTAACTATGAAGGAGAAGCTGATTTGAGGAGTGTCTAATACCTCTGACTCCAGTGAAATATTGTGAATCACAGTCACAAAATATGAGAAGCCCATCCAATCAGAGCTCGGCTCAAATTGATACTCACACCAAATGTAGCCTCGCCGATGCCTCTGTCAGCCTCAGCCTTGTGGTTACCTGAGTGGCAGCAGAACAGTACATAGCACCCTGGTGTGTGGCACTTGCCAAGGAGAAGCTAGTCTGTTTGGTTGGGGTTTGACCAGAGAGGAGCAGATAAGAGTACTTGCAGTATATCACATGCAAAAAGGCCGTATTAGATCTGAATAACACTCATTTCACTTATGTAAAGAAATCAAGACCCAGAAGAGGGAGAATGCATCATTCAAAGCTCCCCGCTCGGCAGGGTCGGAACTCCAAACTTTACCCCATTCCTATTTTACTACCTCTGGATTTGCATCTTTACTTAAGGTTAAAGAATGTATCTTATTACTTTCAAAAGGAATTCTATTTTGTGGGAAGTACAGATTTTTTTTCCTCTTCATATATTCTCTTTCTTGTTCATCCCCCCCCCACCCCGCCCCGCTTTTGGGCATGATCTCACTCTGTTTTCCCAAGTGACTGAGGTTGCAGTGGTCATTGGTTATGAAGTGTGGATCTAAACAGGGACGAGCAGTACTGAATTTGCATTGGACATAAAAAACTTAGCGATATAATTGGGTCTAAAAATGCACCATATTGCAAAACCCATACGGGATATTAAAAAAGGAGGTCCTATTTCCTGTCATTCTAGAATAGTCTTTGAAACAGCACAATAAATGTAGTATTGTTATGTCCATAATGCATCTCTTCTCTCATTTATTTTGTTTTTTTTTAAAGATTTTATTTATTTTATTTTTAGACAGAGAGGAAGGGAGGGAGAAAGAGAAAGAGAGAAACATCAATGTGTGGTTGCCTCTCGCATGCCCCCTACTGGGGACCTGGCCTACAACCCAGGCATGTGCTCTGACTGGGGAATCGAACAGCGGACCCTTTGGTTCGCAGGCCAACATTCAATCCACTTAGCTACACCAGCCAGGGCCTTCTCTAATTTATTTTGGAAGAGGTTCTTAGTTGATACAACATTTTAAAATCCACCAACCCACTGGTGAAAGCATCCAGTAAACAAAATCGGGCCTGCCAGCAGATATTAGGGAATATTTTGAGTGGTTTCTCAAAATCACAGGCCACACTTGCCACCTACCCACCTGCACAGTAAAATCAGTAAACATTGACTAAATGTGATACCAGATATGGTCGATGGCTATCAGATTGCAGTCAGAGAAAATCTATGGAATGTAGCTCTGTGGACAGAAACAAAAACCCGCTGGCCTTGGTAATACTATAAATAGCATTGCTTTTAGCTGCAACATGGCTCCAATAGTAAAGACATTTACTATATGATATTACTATTGGAAGTTGGTTGACATCAGGGTTGGCTGATTATTTTGTTTAGCAATCTCTCTGCTCTACCAATGATACTTTTGGCTTCCTCTTTAGGTTCATGGATAAAGAAGTTTTTCATATCATATCTAGACAGGACCTATAACTGGAGGTTAAAATTAAATCCCTTTCTTATTCTCTTATTAAAGTAAACTGTTGTATTAAATCTTGTATCTTTAACTAACCCTTACTTTTTATTCTTGAACCCAATTCTTATTGGGTGAATGGATTAGTCTCCCTGGACAGGATGTCTACTGAAGGAGGAAATGAGTTTTATTCACAATGTTGACTACCGCAATACTTCGGATTCAAAGATGCATGGAGTCTACCTTAAGGTATTCCTTAGATAGTCAGAAAGCGACCTCTGGCCAACATGGAGGCGTAGGTAGATACACTTTGTCTTCTTGCACAACCAAAGAAGGACAACAACAAATTTAAAAACAAAAAATAACCAGAACTGCCAGAAAATCGAACTGCATGGAAGCCCGACAACCAAGGAGTTAAAGAAGAAACATTCATCCAGACTGGTAGGAGGGGTGGAGATGGGCAGCTGGGGCAGAGAGGATGCAAGGCAAGGTGGCAGCTGGTGGACTGGGTGGTCCCACATTTGTGCACAAATAAACCTGGAGGAACAACTGAGGAGTGAGAGAGACCACACAACCCAGTGTTCGAGTACAGGAAAAGAAAGCCTCAAAACCTCTACTGGTAAAAACCTGTGAGGTTTGCAGTGGTGGGAGAAACTGCCAGTCTCATAGGAGAATTCATCTGAGAGACCCACAGGGTCCCAGAATGTACACGAACCCACCCACCTGGGAATCAGCACCAGAAGGGCCCAATTTGCTTGTGGGTAGCAGGGGAAGCAACTGAGAGCTGGCTAAGAGCCAAGCAAGTGGCATTATTCCCTCTCAGACCCCTCGCCCACATACAGCACCACAAGCCAGTGAGATGGGTTGTCCCACCCTGGCAAATACCTAAGGCTCCACCCCTCACAACATAATAAGTGTGCAGAGACCAAAAAGACTATGTGCGTGTGTGTGTGTAAGTATGTGTGTGTGTGTGTGTGTGTGTGTATGGCACAAACGAAAGAACAGATCAAATCGCCAAAAATAGAACTAAGCAATGCAGAGATAGTCAACCTAACAGATGCAGAGTTCAAAACAGTGGTAATCTGGATACTCACAGAAATGGTTGAGTATGGTTGTGAAATGGAGAACAAAGTGAAGGCTGTGCATAGTGAAATAAAGGAAAATATACAGGGAACCAACAGTGAAGGGAAGTAAACTGGGACTCAAATCAAGAATTTGGAGCAGAAGGAAGAAATGAACATTCAACCAGAACAGAATGAAGAAACAAGAACTCAAATAAATGAGGAGAGGCTTAGGAACCTCTAGGGCAACTTTAAACGCTCCAACATCTGAATCATAGTGTTGCCAGAAGAAGAAGAGGAAGAACAAGACATTGAAAACTTACTTGAAAAAATAATGAAGGAGAACTTCCCCAATCTGGCAAAGGAAATAGGCTTGCAGGAAGTCCAGGAAGCTCAGAGTCCCAAAGAAGTTGGACCCAAGGAAGCACACACCAAGGCACATCATCATTACATTACCCAAGATTAAAGATAAGGAGAGAATCTTCAAAGCAGCAAGAGAAAAGGAGACAGTTACCTGAAAGAGAAAAGAGTTTCCATAAGACAATCAGTTGATTTCTCAAAAGAAGCCTTCTGGGAAAGAAGGGGCTGGAAAAAATTTCTACATCCAAGATTACTCTATCCAGCAGAGCTGTCATTTAAAATGGAAGATCAGATAAAGTGCTTCCCACATAAAGTAAAGTTAAAGGAGTTCATCATCACCAAACCCTTACTACATGAAATATTAAAGGGACTTATCTAAGAAAAAGATGATCAAAACTATAAATAGTAAAATGACAACAAACTCACAACTATCAACAACTGAACCTAACAAAAGCAAAAACAAAAACAAACTAAGCAAATAACTGGAACAGGAACAGAATCACAGAAATGGAGATCACGTGGAGGGTTATCAGCGGGGTGGGGGAGGGTGGGGAATGGGGGAAAAGGTACAGGGAATGAGAAGCATAATTGGTAGGCACAAAATAGACAGGGGGAGGTTAAGAATTGTAGAGGAAAAGGAGAAGCCAAAGAACTTATACATATGACCCATGGACATGAACTAAGGAGGGGAATGCTGGTGGGAGGGGGTGTGCAGGGCTGAGGGAAATAAAGGGGAGAAAAAGAAAAAGAGAAAAAAAAGGTATGGACACATTCCATTCCTCCAATCTCCTTAAATGTTACATGATACATAGTTCCAGCTTGCTGTTCTAATATACTTATTACCTGTAAAACATTAAAATATTTCCAAGGTAATTTTCTAATACATTCCAAATAACTAAATTACCTAACTTGGCCCTCATAACAATCATGTCCTAAGAGAGTGTATTTGTTTTCTATGTGTGCCATAACAATTTACCCCAACCTAATGGCTCAAAACAACATACACTTATTATCTTATAGTTCTGGAGGTCAGAGTTCAGAGCTCTGGTGCAGGTTTCAAAGGGCTAAATTCAAGATATCAAAAAGGCAGATCCATTTCTTGAGGGTCTAGGGAGGAATATGTTTTCCTACCTTTTCAGGTTCCTAGGGGCTGATCTCACGGGCCACTTCCAGATTTAGAGCTAGCACCAGTGGGTTGAATCTTCACATTGCATCACTCCAGTCTTGCATCACCATCTCCCTCTTCCACTTTTAAGGACCCCTGTGGACATTGTGCCCATCTGGATAATTTGAAATGACTCCCCCATTTTAAGGTTGGCTGATTAGCAAACTTAATTCCATCTGCACCCTTAATTCCCCCTTTGAAGGTAGCATAATATATTCTCAGACTCCTAAGATTAGTAAATTGACATCTGTAGGGGGTAACTGGTCTATCTACCACAAGTGTAATATTACATTACCATTTCACAAATAAAGCAAAAAGAGCACAGAGAGTCTAAATATTTGCATAAGGTCAGACAACTAATAATTGATAAAGTTAGGAATTTAACTTAGACACCAAGCTCAGTGGGTTATTTTAGCAGACCAGTTTCTCCAAAAAAGCTTTCTAAAGAATACTTTATTTTCAGTGTTTAATGTGGCAAACTCGCATCACATGTAAATATGAACCAGGATGTTCTGAAGGTATAGTGAGAATATTGCCTTTTTGCTGGATGCACAAGTAGTAATTTGACGGCAAGTTGCTTTGAATGAGCGTAGAATGAAGAACAGTCACTTTTTACTTTCAGGTTCTCACTTCAACGCCAACTCAGAGAGGCCCCGCTAGAGCACCAGTTTAATGGTGACTGGCCCTCACTCCCGTGATGTTCTTTCATCGCATCTCCCGTCATTTTCCTCATGGTGCCAAATAACTATGTGAAATAATTGAGTTGATATACTTGTTCAGCTGATAAGTGCCTCCCTCCTCTCACTAACAGAAGAATGTAAGTTTCCTGAAAGCAGGGATGATATCTCTTGATTATTTCTTGATCCCTGCAATTAAGGTAGAATCAGGAATTTAGTAGAACATTAGTAAACAACTGTTCAAAGAATGATCACTAAAATTATTTGTATAGAAGAGGGCAGATGGAAGTGAGGTAGGAGGGGGTCTTTTATCAATTGTTTCTACATCATAGATGCTGTAGAACTGGCAATATCTGTATGGAACAGAATTTACCGCAGTATCTTTTTATGGTTTGATGCTGAATTAATTTCATATCTTCCTTTTTTCTTATTAAAAATAATAATGATTAACACCATTTTATAAAATTATTTTTTTATTTTGATTTATCCTTATATTAAATTCCTAGAATTAAAATTAGTAAGTTAAAGGGTCAAGGCATTTTAAAGTTCCTTCATAAATATTGCCTGTTTTCTAGAAAGGCTGTATATCAAATTATATTCTTACCAGCATGTGTACAAGGATATCTGATTACATCCTTGGAAACAAGCATTGACTACTTCTAAAATTTGCCAGTTTGAGAAGCCAAAAAATGAGAATCTCATTGCTGGTGGGAAGTTGATTTTTATTTTTTTAAATTATTAATGAGCTGCACAATTTTCATGCCTATTATCTTTTGTAAGTCTATAATTTCATACATTACAAATTATTTGTTGATGTCTAACTTTTGTTTGGTTCTTCCATTTTTAAAATAATTCATCATGCTTTCCACAGATTAATTATATCAAATCCCTATTACATTTGTGATATTTACTCATTGTCATTTATCTTTTGACTTTTTGACATCCAGCAAGTTTTGTTTTTCCAGAGCCCCACAAATATGTTGATTATACTACTGAGTTTATGACATGTTATCATCATCAATCTGTATATGACCCTTTTTTTCTCCCTTAATATGTATTTGCTGTATATGCAGTTAGAAAAATAGAGTATTTTATAAAAACTCATTATTTTCTTAATTTTCATTCAACCTTGACTTTGAAATCTATCATGATATCATTTTCATTTCAGTTGTGTTTTTACCTTTCTTGAAATGATAAACTGTAATATGCCAAAAATGTTTTCAATACTTTGCTACCATAAAAAAAATAATTGCAGTAAACATAATTCCCTTTTTTTCTTGGCTGTGTTACTCAGGAGTGGACTATCTCAATATGAGGTACAACACCTAAGGCCACGGAGCACATACACATGTAATTTCACTCTGTACTTCTACACTGCCTCTGAGGATTGCTGCCCGGCTACACTCTCACCACCGCAGTGTAAGTCTTGGTTCTCCCCGCATCCTCACCAGCATTTAATATCATGCAACTTTCTAGTTTTTGCCATACTTCAGGGTGTCAAGCAATGTTTCATTGTTATTTTCTTTGTATATCTCTACTTATTAGTGAAGTTAAATATTTTTCTTTCTCATTCTTCTTAGCTGATGGGGGTCTATTCTGTGAATTCTTCATTTGTATCTTCAGTTCATTTTTTTTTTAATTGGGCCTTCTACTTTTCTCGGTAGTGTACAGAAAACTCCTATATGTTCTAGATGCTGATATTTTTCTCTTTTTCACATTACAAATATCTTCTTCTCATGTGTCAAATCTTTGCTCCAGTTGTATATAGTGTCATTCATGGAACAAACAACTTTAATTTGGATTCAGTAAAATCCACCAGTTTTCCCATTATATCTTATGATTTGGAGAGTCCTAACGAATTCTCTCCTAACAAAAAGGCACAAAGATATTCCCTTATATTTTTTCCAATATTATTACTTTCATATTTAGAATTTTAAAATATTTAAAGTTTATTTCTATACATACGGTGTGATATAGAAGTTAAATTTTATCTTTCTTCAGATCATGAGCTACTAAAATTGATACTAGTTGTTATATAGTCAGTTTTTCCTACTGATCTGTGACACCGTTCCATACTTTTCTGGCCTTTCCGTTTTGTTGTGCTGGTCCATTTATCAGCATAGATGTTAACACCATTTAACCACTCTTACTTTATAATGGTGTTAACACAACACCATTTTAACCACTCTTACTTTATAATGTCTAGAAGCACAGGGATCTTTCTCTAGCCCCTAGCTCTTCTTTTTCAAAGTTATCTTAAGTCTTCAAAGATCTTTATTTGTCCATATGTATTTTGGATCATTTTTTCAACTTCTCAAAAAAACTTTATTTCTGGGTAATTAAATTGAATTGGTAAATTAATTAATGGAGAATTTACTCCCCAGCAATTGTACTTACAATGACCTGTCCTGAGTGTGTGTGTGTATATATATATATATATATATTCAAAGATATTTTATATTTTAATGAGTCTATTTTTATACATTTAACCCATTACACTTATAAAATGTTTTCTTAAGTTATAGGAGGGAAGATTTGGTTATATTTGTGTAATAAACTATTCTTTATCTAATTTCTTCTTTAATAATTAGATACCAATTTATTTCATTTTAGCTTATTGCAATGCAAGAACTATTTTTTCTTCTACCTAAACTGTTGCAATGATTTGCCAACTACATTTTATAATTATCATATTTTTAATATATATAATCTTTGGAATGGCATGACCTCGCTGATCAGTTTTTTCAACATTTTGGGCAGCTCTTCTTGTTCGTTTAGTCTTTTGTATGGATGAAATATCTTGACATGTTTAATTTCAAAATCTTATTAGAATTTTGTTTATAATTATGTTGAACTTCAAATTTATTTTTGAAATTACATTTTTATAACATTGTACATTTTTGTTTTCATTAATCAAAATCTTCTATGTCACGAATATGTGTCCTTCATATGTATCTTGCCATAAAAATTATCTTTGTAATGTGCTCTTCAGTCTCTCTTCTGGTGGCAGGAGCCAATAAATATGGGGAATTATTTACAGGGGTTGTGTCAAATGAAATATAGTGCATAAGACTGCCTTTGAATGTTAGCAGCATTGACTCAGGGCTATGTTACTTCTAAGATCAATTGTGATATATTAATAAGAAGTACTGCTTTATCTAAAATCAACATATAAATAATCCATATATTAACTAGGAACAGGTTTGGTACAAGTAATGTACTCAATGAGTGCAGAAATGCATTACTGAATGTTACAATTCTAACTGTAAACCTGCATTTTTGTAAACTTTATAGACTAAAATAATTTTTGTAATGATGTAACAGGAATTGGTCAATCATAATTTACTAGTATTCATCCAGAGATCCTGTCATATTAATGCAAATAGTCTTTTTATTTTTTTTGGTTGAACTAATCAGGGTTTTGCAAGCCACACATTGTTTGCATTCATTTTTGATTTCGCAACAGCTTCAGAAATCTTACCTGCTGCAAATGTTTTGTACACATGACTTCACTAAACATTACTGAGCTGAGAAAGAAGCCAAAACACTTGATACTTACGCTACTTTTTGTTGAATATCTGCATGTGCAGTGTGTGCCCCTTTATTTTTCCTGGTACGAGTTATTTAATGAATTTAATTGCATCGTGAGAGAGGTCTGTATAGGTTGAGTCAGGAAAATAAAATTAAAAATATCCCTGAGGATCAACTCTTCTGGCAACTCATTAATCTTTACCTAGTCTGCTCAGGTCACAGCAGTGATTCCAAGCATAGACTGGTGCAAAACCTAACTGAAAGTGTGGAGAAGTAACAAAGGTATCGGGTGAACCATTCACACGCCTGTATCCTGACAACAGTACACATTCTCAGTATCAGGAGAGCAATTTCCCCTTTCATTTCCAACAAATGGAGTCCCAGAAGATTCAACTTGAGAATCCTTTGAGTATGGTCTGGGTATGGTTGAGATATTATTGCAATACACAAGAAAGAATTTAAGGTCAAAGAACGAAAAACACAGAGCTATAGATAGCTGTGCCCTTTTCACTACCTGTAGACCTGTAAGTGCCTGAAGTGGATTAAAATACCTGTTAAATTCCAAATGATACTCCATCCTAAGGCTGGTTCATGAAGTCTCACTTTGTTCTATCCTTGAATTCAGATGTTGGGTTCACTTTATGGGGCTTCAGAAACAGGCTTCAAATATCTTGCCTCTATTATATCCATCCCATACCACTGTTTCTGTCTCCATATTGCTACCATGTTCTTACGTATTTAAACAATGATATCTACTGCATTAGTCCTGTGTTTGAAACCAAAAAAGTTCTTATATGATCTCACTCTGGCTTGCTTTCTGAAGTCATCCTCTCTCTCTCTCCTTTTGGTGCAATCCATTCTAACCACACTAGCCTATTTGTTGTTCTTTGGACTTGCCAAGTTTACTTCTACCTCAGGTACTTTGTACACTATGTGACCTATTTGTGATATTTCCCCTGGTTTTCACAAATACTTTTTCTTGTTCACTTAATACAAGTAGTTTTTTAAAATTCATAATCTCCTAGAATCATTTCTTAAGCACTATATGTAAAACACCTACCATTACTGTCTCGACCTGCTCTGATTTTTTTAATCATTTTCTTAATTTGTCTTCTATACTAAAAATTCTTATTTTATATTGTGTATCACTGTGTCCAACTTTCCATCACTCATAATTCATAAACACGAAATATGTTTAAGTATCCAACCCATGTTGGCTGCAATTTATCTGATACTGGCTATGGAAGAGTTAAAGAGGAAAAAGTCCAGCCACTGTTTACATGACATCGATGTAACCTGGCAGCCAAGGAGAGTGGACTGGAATGCACATGCATGAACAATGATGGTTTCACTGTACTAGTCAGTGGGGTCAGTAGACACCACTGAGTGGGCATGTGCACTGTGTGGCCATCACATTCAAAATGACTGAGTGAGTGCAGCAATGAATCTGCATCATACTTTGTGTTAAGCTTGAACATTTCTCTGTGGGAAACACTCTGATGATTCAGAAGCTTCTGGGGACAATGCAATGAATGCAGTGTGAGTAAAAGTGTGGCACAAATGCTTCAAAGATGGCTAAGAATCTGTTGAAAGTGATCCACATTCTGGAAGGCCTGCAACAAACAGAACACCTGAGAATGTTGAACACGTATGGGCTGCAATCAACAAAGATCAGCAACTCAGGTGACTCAGCCCCTCTACAACCAGATTTCGCAGCCTGTGACTTCTGGGTTTTCCCAAGATTAAAATCACCTTTGAGAGGGAAAGAGATTTCAGACTATGGATGAGATTTAGAAAACTATGATGGGCAGCTAATGGTAATTCCAAGAAAGGATTTTGCAGAGTGTTTTGTACAGTGGAAGAGATGCTGGTAGAACTGTGTGAAGACCTGAGGTGCCTACTTTGAAGGGGACTGAGGCATCATTGTCCTGTGTACAATGTTTCTTGTATCTCATATTTTCTTCAGTAAATGTCTCTATTTTTCATATTACATGACTGGATACCTTCTGGACAGACCTCATGAATTATTTCTCCAACATTTATTAAGCTAACAGAAATACACCATATAATATGGAAATAAGTTTAAATACTTAATTTGTTAGAGCCGGAGACAGCAGCACAAAGACACTGACAATGGCTTATAATGATGTATAACAGTACATACAATTCAAGTTTTGTGATCATTTCATTTCTTTCAATAATAACTTTCTAAATTTTTTCACTCACTGTTCACTCACAAACTCATCAGTCACTTTATTACTATTACTACCCGTTTCCTTAAAAGTAATAAAATATCACCTGAAGAACTATGGTAATGACTGGGCTATTATTGAGGTTTTAAACCACTCCTACCTGCATTTCATTTAAGCCTACCTAGTCCTACGGATTTGGCTATATGTGGTAGTTTGAATTGTAGTCAAAAAGTCTTTGTGTTTGTGAAATTAAAATACTTTCCACCCATGGAAACAAAGAAGAAGAAGGGGGAGGAGGAGGAAGAAGAAAACATCACTTTAAAGACTAGACCCAGACCTCCCCCCCTGTAATAGCCTCTGAAGGATACAGAAAGGAAAACAGAAGCCCAACAGCATATGCAGAGACAGAACAGACTCCGGGTCCAGCACAAACTGATGAAATTCTTCCTAGAGAAATAAAAGACCTGCAACATGTACTCAGCAACATGTGTCTGAAAGTAAATAAAAGCTTCCTTAAAAACACTCTTGATAAAGATTGTTTTTAAAGTGAAGTTTAGGGAATTACAGGTACATAGACTAATAATTTTACACAAAAATTAACAATGTTCTATAGAGGGTGTTGAAAGAGCTCTATGTCAACTCACCAAATGTTTTCTCTGAGTGTTTAATTTTTTAACATCAAAATCAGCTTCTTGATTATTAGTCTAGTTACCAGAGACATAATGAACTCGACAATTAAGTTTGAATCACAGTCTCAATGGCATATGTTGTTGGTATCTGCGTCTTGTTGCTTTATTATTTTACGTCCCTTAGATATGCAATAAATAACATATATCTATATTTCTAAATATTTTGCTTTCAGATTCTTCTATAGTATGAAATTCAGTAATGTTGAAAATAATTAGTTTAACTTTTAGCCCCACAGAATATTCCTGTTCATAGTAGATTGGATCATTTCTTTCCTGAATGAAAACCTATATACATGCCCTGACTGGCGTGGCTCAGCTGGTTGGAGATCATACTGTAAACTGAGAGGTTGTGGGTTTGGTTCCTGGTCAGGGCACAAGCTGAGGTTGTGGGTACCGTCCCTGGTTGGGCTGCTTTGGAGATGCAACCAATTGATGTGTCTCTCTCTCTCTCCCTCCCTTCCATCCTAAAGCTAATAACCGTGTCCTCAGGTGAGGTTTAAAAACAAAACGAAACAAAACAGCTTATATACAATTACTATATTGAGGGCTAATACTGTCCTTTGTCACATTTTATCCATAGAAGAGCTCAAGTACTCAACAAGGAAGCTTGCCTGAATTTCTTACTAATTATTTAACAACATTAATTTACCCTTCCACTGTGCCCTCAACATGTTGCTTTTATAACTATATTAAATAATGTATCTTTTTTATTCATGGATAACTGTGCAATGTATTTGACTTCCCAGTAAGATTTAAAAATTAGAGCATTTCTCATTCTTATCTGCCTCCTGCATGCTTTTCATGGTTCCAAATACACACATGACACATGATTAATAATTTTTTTGAAATATCCTAGAAGTAATGATCTGGCATCAGGGCATCAGGAGGCTGAAATAATTGCTTGGAATATAAAGGGAAAGGCTATTATGAAATATTAGAGTTGTTCAGAGTAGAAAATGTTTTTGGAAAACCAGTTACAACTTAATTTTCCATTTACTTGCTATATCCCAATTTCTATGTGTAAATAGTACTGTGTGTACCTGCTGCAAAAATGATAATAAACCTTCAATAAATGTTTGTTGGCTATTTTTAATATTTATAACAATTTCTATTTTTAAAAAAGTTTAAGTGAGTCTTTCAGAGACTATAATTAGATGGAGAAATTCATTGTTAACAAAAGTAGTTAAGTTGTGAAGATTAGATGATTTTTTTTAAGAACTACTAGAATTGAGAATGTGAATGCAAAGACACTGAAATATGTTTTTTGGCTCCTTGAAGACAACTGTTTATGGGGAACTCAGTTGAGAGATTTTTCAACCTAAACACCAGGGCTGATAGTACCACCAGAAATATGAACTCTGCAGTTTTTGAATTTAATAGAGGCTACTTTAAATTTTAGGAGTTGGTATGATATCTTCCCACAAAGACACTTATTTAACATTTTCAAAACTTTTTACAATCATCGATTTGTCACACTGTTATTTTTAGAGAAGATCAATGATTTTTTTCAAAGCATGAGAAAATTCGTCAAAGAGATGTTTAATAAAACAACCAAAGCCATAAGACTTTATGACTTCTATCTCCACAACTATTTCTTGAAATCCCTTTCAGCTATTAACGTTCTAATCCAAGGCACTTCCCTCGGAAATAATCATGAGAGGATAGAATTTAGGGGAGCATGACTTGATCGAAAGTCATTCTCTCAGCCTGTGCAGAAACCACCATTCGGTGGTGCCAGACCTTTGGCATGCTAACAATCGTTTGATCTGCTTTTAGACATATGACCATGTCTGTCACCCGCTTTGCACCTTGCTTCCTAAGAAGGGAATATTGCCCTGAAAATAGCATCTGCCTTAGGTGAGAGCGATCAAAACAGAGAGAGTGAAAATAAGACACAGACCCATGCAGCCTCATTTATGTGACCCAGGGCGTGAAAAGCATTGGAAGCAAAATTGAATATGATTGAGCAGAAGGTAATAAAAGCTGTGAGTTTCTGGTTGACAGGGGATGTGTTCTGCCTCTTCATTTATAACTGTAATTATTGGAGTATTAACACGGACAAAAGGAAATTACCTTTAGTAATCAGACCTTTGGGAAAAGTATCAGGTTAGCTGGCTAGAGTTCAGGAGGTTCAGACAATTTCAATGGGATACTGACCAGACAGAGCTTCCAGACCCATGTTCATTGCTTAAAAACAACGAAAATTAAATAAACTATTTGAGTGGTTTAAAATTAAGGTAAAACAAAAGATAATCTAATTCTGATATAAGGAAGACTTCAAAGTAAAATAAACAAAACAATTAAGCAGATATTACCATCTAAGGATCAAATCATTCTGAACAATATACAGTACCATATTTTGAAACTTTTAAAACAACATTGGTAGAGAAACTCCTCAAATAGGTAATGAAATGAGACATGATGTCTGGTACAGTGACACAAACTGGACCTCTGAGATTTTGTTATGTACAAGGTATCAAATACTTCTGTTGACATATTCAGGATGCTCTCTGAGAAGAACTTAATGTTGAGGAGCTCCCTGTGGTAATTATTAAAAGGCCTTTACATTTAATACAAAGGCCACATCAGCCTTTTCTAAGCTAACCTTCCGGTTACACTCCAATCTTCCCACCTTATATCGATGCAGTTTAAATGTATGTAAAGAAGAACTTACACAGAAAGACATTGTAACTCAAGGCAATGAGGAACTGACAGAGTTGTGAGTGTCTTTTCTCTCTCACTACTGCCCTGTCATTCATTCACATCTCTGCAGATCTCAGATTCAATTTATTTCTCTGTGAGAGACCTTAGGCGAGGGAAGCAGCCCAGAGGAAGCATTTACCCAAATAATGTGGAGGATCTAGCAGGGGTGTCCAACTCACAGCCCATGGGCCACATGTGGCCCCAGATGGCTCTGAATGCAGCCCAACACAAAATCATAAAGTTACTTAAAACCTTTTCTTTTTGCCCTTCAGTTTTCATTAGTGCCTGTGTGTTTAATGTGTGACCCAGAGACGTCAAAATGTTAGACATCCCTTCGTATATAGTCCACGTTGAAAGAAGGGGAAAAAAACCAAAGTAATGCAAGATATTTGCTCTTGGAAAGAACTGCTTTTTGTACTATTTATCTACTAAATTATTACCATAATTTAGATTATGGTAATATTTAATGTTAGCTGTATTTTCCTTATTAATTAATAAACTAAAATTTGGCTATTCCATTGGTCTTTTTTATGTATATTTTAATTTACAGTTAAACATCACCGAGTGTTATGTAATTCAAAAATGAACTTGACCAAGTAAGCCGAGAATGCTGATGCAAAATGGCCAATGAACCCCGAGTAGCCCAGCCAATGTAAAGGAAAGGACACAGATAGCATGGAATTCAAGAAGAAATATAAGATTAACGGATAAAATAAAATAGTTCCATGATATAAAGGAAATCTACATTTATTTTGGGACCTTCGATATCTGTTAGTTCCATGCTCTCAATCAGTGGCAGAGAGTCTCAGACCATTACATTTACTCAGGTTAGAGAGTCTGCTCTGGGCAAAGTTAGGGTTCAAAGACTGATCTGCCTCCTAACTCTTCCTTCTCGTCTAGCATAGTTTCATGTAGAGATCGTTTGGTTAAACTTGCTCATTTGTGTAAGAAAGCTGAGGCATAGAGAATTTGTGAACTTTGTGAAACTGTGCTCTAAAAAAAGAATTTGAATACTTCCCTTGGAGAAAATAAAATGAACATGATGAGAAATAACAAAAAAAATTCCTTCCTTCCTATCTATCTATCTATCTATCATCTATCTATCTATCACCTATCTATCTATCTATCTATCTATCTATCTATCTATCTATCATCTATCTGTAAAGGAAGTCAAGAGCAACGGTGAACGTGAGGATACTCTGAAATAAAATCCTCCGAAGTAAAGGTCGGTCTGGCAGAGTGGCCTGCGTGGCGAAGCAGGGCCTGGATTCTGGGCAGAACCATCAGGGACCGGCTGCATCTCCTCTTGACCGTTCCTCAACCCAGTATATTCCCACTCTGCTGGACAACATTTGAAATCTCTTGAAAATGGGTGGCTTAGGAAAAAATAAGAGAACTTTGTCACAAAGTCTCCCAAAGACCTGGGAACATCCTATGAAAGAGATGATAGTGAGAGACAGAATTTTTTTTTTTTAATCAGCTGAGCAGAAAAGCAGAGCAGGCGGAAGACTGAGGGTGGGGTGCATGTCAATGGTAAGCACATATTCACTAACCTTTGAGCAGCAGGTGGACGGTAGCCAGTGCAACAGGACTGAAGAAAGGCAGGGTATCTCTGATGACTTATAAGGAAAACTCCTTTCTGCCTAGGGCTCCTTACAGGAAGTAACTAAAGACCCACAGACAGCTAGGTAGAAAGGGGCTGGAAATAATCTGGCAACACAGGTAAGCAACCGCAGGGGCTCTTGGGAATCTCAGGGAAAGGGTATTTCCATGAAAAAAGTATGGGCTTCCTGCTAGGCAGGGGCCTGGGATTCAAAACAAGTCTACTTCAGTGTTTAAGTGGGATACTTTTATATTTGTAGGTAGCCAAGCGTTGGTCATTTGGTTATGCCTGCACGAGATGATTGGCAATGGAGAGAGGGCACAAGAAATGATAAGGATGGATAAAATAAGGATGAAAGATCACCAGTCTGAGGTCATTCAGCACAGGCAAGCAACTCCATAGAATTGATTACCAACCCCCCTGCCTGACACCAGAAATAGGTTTTCATTTCAGCAATTGTTTATGACATAAAATGGTTTGAATGACTCTTCACTTTACAGAGTTCTAGTTTTTTCAGTGTTATTTCTTTATTTTTGTGATTAATCAAGGAGAAAGTTGTTGATGGCCTTTAACACTTCTTGATTTCACCTTTTACAGGGAAGCCTCGAAACATTTAGAAGGTGTGGTAGCAGCTACAGAACATTTGTCAGAGAGGGGTAAGAATAGAAGCAATATAAGTGAAAGAAAAATAGCAAAAACTAGAAGGCTCAAGTTACATTACGCTGTTTTTGTTAGAGTTGACAAATAAACTCTCCTTCCCCTCTCTGACTTCTTTCCACAAAGTAACTTTGCTAGGGATTGGTATGTATATCAGATGGGTAGTTAGAGTGTGCGGGATGCAGAGACCTTGTCTGAGACTTTGGCTTAGGTCACGCATGCCAATGCAGGTTATTACAGAACACTGCGTCTGGACATGATGTACTGGCTTGGTCTGGCTTAAAATAAAATGGTTCTCATTTCCCCATTGGCTCAGCTTACTTCCTACTTCTGTATATACAATTTGAGGGAGCCACTCCCCTGTAAGGAATAGTGATTGACCAGACAGAATTTGGTGATTCTTTGGTTCCTAATGATAATCCTATTTGTTATGGATTAAACTGTGTCTCCTTGGGGTGTGGGGGGAAGATATATTGAGTCCTAACCTCCAGTGCCCCAGAATATGATCTTATTTGGAAATAGGGTCATTGCAGATGTAGTTATAAAGTCAGACTGGAGTAGGATGGGTCTTTAATCTAGTATGACTGATGTCCTTATAAAAGAGGACATTTTGGATACAGAGAAGACAGCCATGTGATGATAGAGGCAGAGATTAAAGTTATGTATCTACAAACAAAGGAATTCCAGGGTTTGCTGGAAAACTCAGAGGTTAGGAAGAGGCAAAGAAGGATCTTCCCCTAGGAGCATCACATTTTCTGGTAACTTAAACATGATATATATTTTTTGGTATATTATATCCACAGTTTTTAATTTAATATCACATATATTTCTTTGAAAAACAATTGTCTTTGACATATGTCAAAGAGCAAGTTTGAAGATTAATTTGGATTATAGAGAATTTCTACGGTGCCTTCCAAGCTCCTTGGAGTTCATGTATGAAGTGCACCTTATGCATGTGTTTCTGCTCATTAACTTCACAATATTTATATTTACCTATAAGGTACTAATGCGTGGACAGATAAGCTTGAATGAGAAAGGTTGGAGGCACAGTTTGCAAAGGGCATAATTTACTTTTTTTTAATTATGAAATGCAGAAAGTGATTCAAAATACCAGGGAAAAAATGTATTTAATCTGTCCCAGATTGTAGTATTCAAATTCTTTAACATGCCTGCTTTAAAAAATATACAATTTTTATATGCAATCAAAAAGGAAAACCACATTTTTTTTTCTTAAATATAAATCCCTCTTAGACTCTAGAGTACATACAGCTAAGGTCACTTTTAAGGCCAGATTTATTTATTTACCTTTGTCAGAGGCATAATGTTGTGCTAGTGAGAGGGAAATCAAGCTCCAGTGTAACGTGACCTGAGGATATATGGATATATTTTATCCATGTCATATATTCATGACAATAATCAATGTAATCTTGAACTTCATGAATAATAATACAAATACATATATACACACACACACACACACACACACACACATATATATATGTTTTTTATTTATGGTGATGTTCCGGCCTCCATTTTAACTTCTAGTTTATTCAACCAGAAACGGAGTGGGGGGCCTATTTTCTACCAAGACAGTGGCACAACGCCCACCTGTGTAATTTTACTATATATTATTTCAGGACAATGACTTAGAAGTGAAGTAACTGACTGAAAAAAGGGTACGAGGTAGCAATTCCCCACCAAAACACTGTATTTTAAGAAGGATGAAAAATTCAGCAGAAGGTGTAAATTAATTGATTTCTAATAATATATTTTTGTAACCACATGCTCAAATTCCAGTGATATTGAACTTGAGGTGGTTATGATACTTAAACCGTAAATATTAAAATATTGGAAGTTAGGTCCATAAATACTGTGTTTGAAATATTGGTGCAATTGAGGTCATGTAGTCATAAATCCTGTGCACTTTTTTTCTGACCAACAGTCAATTATCTTACAAATAGAAAAATAATTACCTAATGGTATCTACAGAAGAAAACTGTGAACAGTTTTAAACTATTTTTAGCTCTTTTTTAAAAACTAGTATGAACATTTAAAAAATAAATGTATCATGGGTAAATTGAGTAAAGCATCTGAAAAAGCATCTGAAAAAGGGAAAAACATTCGAATAAGTGACACTGTCACTTAGTATGTCCTTGTGACAGTAGATGACTGTAACAAATTGGATTAAGCATTTTAATCTTATTTTCCCTTTGAAAATACCTACTCTTCAAGTGCATTTTCTGAAGAGCCCCAGAAGTAGCAGATTTAGGTAATAAATTTTTAAATATATATTTTTAGAGCACTTTACACTTTCACTATGTGAACATTGGCCTAAAAATTATATAAACAAAAATAGTGCATCATTTCTTAGAAAATACTATATTATACAACCAGAAATTTGAGAATTTAATGACATGATCATCAACTTTAGACAAATACAATGATAACTTATTAAAAGGTTACCATCAAAAACAAAAAGTAGCAACATTTACAACCTCATATGCTGTCATAAATTTTGAATGCATATTACACCTGTCATTTTTCCACTTACATGTAGAAATTTATCCAGTGTCTCTTGTATGCCAGGAATTGTCCTCAGTCCTGAGGAACAAGGCCTGATCCTTGATGTGAAAATTTCTTTGGTTTTATTATTTCAAATAGATTTCAGTTTTTTATTAAACACGTCAGGTTTTGTCATTTATTTATGGTATTTTTCTCTTTTTGTTATTCTTAAAATTTGGATCATACTTGCGTTAGCTTTTCAAAAGAATCTAGATTCTTCTTTTATAGTAACACTGTTCAGATACATGAAATATGTTCAGTATCTATGTTTGGATATTTTTTATATTCTCTCATATTTTCATCTTTAATTTTATTGTCTTCTCTATAATCTTGCATAAAATACGAATTTTATTTTTCTCCCTTATATTCATATTATGAAATATAAATAACTAACTCAAATGTTTCTTCTAACAAGTAACTAGAAACTTTACACCTCTAGACAGTTTTTAAAACTATATTAGCCTAACTACACGTTTATATTTTTCTAAAAGCGGTTCAAGTCATTGGTTAATAAATTGCCGTTGGCACAATGTAAATATAGTAAAACATTTCAAGTGTTTTTCAAGTAAAAACATACATTAATATTTTGCAATTATTTATTGTTTTGTACAGGCAAAATCTAAAAAGCAGTAAGTATTGATTAAATAAAACTTAGAAACTGCTGATACATACCTCTTTCAATCAATGTACAGCAGATTACGGAAGGACGTTAAGAGGCCCATTGCACTGAGTTATCAGTGCGAGTAATTACCAAGTTTCTAGTTTAATCTTTAGGTTGAAACATTAACATTGTGTTTATGTAACTCTGACTTTAAGGTGAGAATAGTGTAGGTCAGGGCAATCAGCTGTGATATATAGCATTTTGTTGTGCTTTGTGCAAAGCCAGAGTGTACCAGAATAGCATTTAACACCTCCGTCTTTTCTAGGAGCTACAGTGATGCATGCCTGCTTAAATATTTAGATTTAGATTTAGATTATGTCATTTTACTGGAGCTGGGGGAGTGGCAAAGTTCCATGGTCATGAGCTAGCCAATTGTGCCTATAATATTTCCCTACATATTCCCATATCCAATTTATTGAATGAGTATCTGCTACCTATTGCTGTATAAATTCCAATCTGAATTTTAGGAATGTTGGATTCCCCCTCTCTGCCACAGGGTCACTCAGCCCTTGGAATCCTGTGATTCTTTAGGAAATGCTTTCTCCCTTGCGTTCCCCACTCCTTCACTAAAGTTTTAATATAAAGACTTTCAGGATCTCTTCTAATAACCATGAACAAAAATAGCTGCACATATTTCAGCCTTCAGGAATCTTTGCCAACTAAGTCATAAAATGAGCCTGCTGCAAGGTTTATTGAAGCTGGGTTCTTCCATAGAAGCTCCTGCACTAACGACCTTTATCTCCTCGTTCAAAGAATGACCGAGAATCAGAACCTAACGTGAGAGATTCTCATCTCATGCCATGGCAATTTCTTGTTTTTCGCGAGGCTGTATTCCCGCCTTCCCCTTTGGGAGATGCGACCCGATCCACACCCTTAATGCCTGATGAAGACATTTCAGCCCATTTTGGCGTTCCTTCAACAAGCTGACTTTGGGCAGTAAGAGAATCACAAAGACCTCTTCAAAAAATAATTGAATTGCCATTAAAGATACAAAGTGAATTGAAGAAAATGAGAATCATGGCATAGCCGGGGGTTCCAAATAAAGAACTGCTTTTCCCATCTTTCTACCAGCAGCAGCCGGGGGATTGAGACCCCCCTGAAAATTCCTCATCTAGTTTTTATGATGTTGTCTTGAGCATTTTTCTAGTAATGGTTCCACTCAGAGCAGACACTAAACCACATTATTTCACAAGCCAAATTCACACCAGCTTTATGGCCTTATCCTTGCGTTTGCTCTGACCACTTTTTTAATGCCAAGACATTCGAGAGAGAGAGCTTCTCATCTTCCAGGTTTTGGCGCAAAGCCCACAGCCTCCACCAAGCCTTCCCCGTCCATTTTGGACTATCTTCCGTCCCTTCTCAGACCCTGTTCTACTGGTTAACTTTAAAAAATAGCACCTAATACAACCTGAATTTTCTCATTTGTTTTTATACTTATTGACAGTTTATTCCCATCAGAATAAAAGCTTCATTAGAACAGAGAATATGTCTCCTTTGTTAGGTTCTCTGCTACATTTCTAGATGTTCAATAAATAGTTCTTGAATCAATGAAATAAAATTGCAATGAAACTATGAAGCCACCAAAATACATATTCTGTTGAAAATAAGCATCATAATTAAACATACTTTGTCCACTTTCTGTGCTTCTATAGTGCATCATTTTTCCATTCTTGCAGTACTGCCCATGCTGAATTTAGTGGCTCATGGATTTATCACTCTCCTCAGAATGACAGTCATGCACATGTCACAGCTTTGCCTCATGTGTGGCACCCTGTCTCAGTTTCTAGAAACAAAGAGAAGCTCAGTCTGTTTGTTGAATTATTGAGTGGGTAGATGAATTCATTTAGTATTTATAAATGTGTTACAGTTTAGTTATTGACTTTTATAAATACTATGTTATATTTATAAAAATAATTATTAATATCTCCTGGATGGAAAATAAGAGACCTCCAAGGGAATGCTTACAATGTCTCAGACTTTTTTACTTAATACCTAACATCAGATTTATGTCTGTATATCTTCAATTACCATGGGAGGATGCAGAAAATTAATGCAAATATTAAGGATTGGTTAATAATTTGATAGCCAAATTGATCCCTGACCTCCTATCACCCAATTTAGGATGATCCAGGATGTTCAGGATCCCTATTAGGGTCCGGGGTCCCCTTCACCAAGCCACCATTCTTACATGTATCTCCGTGCCACAAATGAGCTGTATCTTCATGCAAATTTTTCTTCTGTTTTCCTTACTTTCTTTATATGCTTTCTAATAATTTTGTAGATAGAATCATTTTTGTCTTTTCATCATTTTAATTTATTTTTGTGTCCTCATTACCTTTTATTTTTGAAAAAAAATATTTATTATATTCCATTACCATTTATCCCCCTTATTCTCTCCTCCCCAGTCACCACGCTGTTGTCCATGTCCTTGAGTCTTTTTTCCTTTTTATTCAATCCCTCCAGCCTCTAACTCCTCCCCTGCCAGAGCTGTCACCCTGCCCTTTATCAATGAGTCTGTCTCTATTTGCTTGTTAGTTTAGTTTGTTCCTTAGATTCCACATATGAGTGAAATCATATGGCATTTGTCTTTCTCTGACTGGCTTATTTCATTTAGCGTAATGTTCTCCAGATCTATCCATGCCATTGCAAAGGGTAAAACCTTCTTCTTTTTTTATTTTTCTTAATTCTGAAGTTTAATGTACATGTCCCTAGTTTTATTATTATTATTAATTATTTTCTTTGCTGAGAGTAGAACTGCAAAAAGCCATCTTTTCTACATGAATGGCTTCCCTTAAATGCTTTTTGAACTACCAGATGGAATATTATCCTTTCTTTACGTTACAAATGCAGTGCTAAGGACACTACACTTACCATTTCTAAAGCTTTTTGAACATAAGTTTCCCAGATTACTGTTTCCTCTTCAAATTCACCTTCAGACATTGGAGAAAGTGAAGCCTAAAAGTAAACTACATGAGGATTTTCTCTGCTGAATCATGCCATGGTCACCGCCTACTCAAGCTCTTTCAGAATGCTCTGTGTAAGAGGGTCTAACTGAGGAAACTGGAAGTTGCAAAAGAACAGACTGATTAGGTAAAAATTAGTAGCTTTAAACCATTAAGTGTCTGTTAAAAGAAATGAATTTTCATAAATGAATCAAAGGGTTGACTATGGAAACAAAAGAATGGCAACTGTAATCAGCTGCTTCCAGGAGGTCGTTAAAATAATTGTATTAGCATATTATGACTGCCAGAGAAAAGCCACATGTTATAGTTGAAAAATGAGGCTTACTGAGTTTTCAAAGGAGTCTTTTTTTTCTCATTTCTTTCCCTCCAGCCTTCTTTCTTCCCACTCTCCCTTCCTCCCCGAACTTTGTTTTTTCATTTCTTCCTTTTTCAAAGAAGTCTGAATGTCTATTGACTTTTGAAAGAATTTTTTCCTTCCCTTTTTTTTTTACTTTCTTTTCTCATTTTTTCGTTTCTTGCATTTTTTAAAAAATTGGGGACAAAAATAGGCACTGGGGAAGCAATAAATCCAAACAAAGGGAAGAGCAAAAGCTTTTTACGAGCACAAGATAGCACCTCAAATTACAAGGTAGCTAAACTGTGGAATCCTGAATGATACATTATAAGTAGTGGGTAGTTGTTATTAATGATTTTTGAATTTTACTGTAATAATGAGATTCAAAACACATAGCTTCTATGTTCACAGGGCTGCAATCTTTAATTTCACTGTGCTCAGAGATCTATCCTCTCAGTGTTTCACAGGACTCTGAAAGAAATTCTCTTTTGACATGGGTGACATTTCATATTTGTCTGGCTTAATAATTATTTTTGATAAAAGAAATATGAACATTTTATGTCAACAAATCAGCTTTGAAGAGTAAGATTTTTCATTTTCTTTTTTTCTCCCTAAGAAGCTAAAGGCGTTATTTACATATGTTTTCTAGAAATCTTTTTTTACACATCCATCCATCCATCTATCCATTTATCCACCCATCCACACAACATTTATTGAGTTTGACAAAGATTCTCTCCTTGAAAAATAACATTAGTCATGGTCTTCTGAGACCTTGTCTCAACTACACCTTGATCTTGACCTCTATCCTATCCTCAGCATACGTAGCCCAGTTTTAGCACAGTAGCCTGCTAAGTCAATTTAGCAAAAATCATTCACTCTTGATATCTTAACACCTTTGATCACTAATTAAGCTCTTCATTTCCTACATTTGATGTCTAAGTTCTTAGTTTGCTTTTTGTAAGACTCCTTTTGAGTCAATTTCAAAAGAATCCCCCTACCCTTTAGTAATTTTCCATCCACTGACCCCTTCATTCTGTTACTTGGTTATAAATCCCCACTTGTCCTTGTATTTGGAAGTAAGCTAGATATGTCTCCCCTGTTGCAATACCCCTACTATAGTAGTCTTTAATAAAGTCTTACTTGCCATTTTAACAAGTGTCACATTACTATTTTCTTGAATAGTTATGGTGCCCATAACTAGGACAGGTCAGATTCATGACTGGACTCCTGAACCTCTCACTCAGGATTCCAATTGTGCACCTTTGAAAACTTTGTCTTCATCCCTGATTGATTGGTGATTTGTTGGTGAGTCCAGCTATTGATCTAATCTAGTGCTTGGGATGATCGGCCATTGAAGCATGGCAAGGACAGATTCTGATTCTTAACATTCTGAGTATGTGCTCTGAGGCCGGTTTAGAGTTCCGTGTGTCTTTGGTTTAAAGGCTACTGTTTGAGCAAAAGTCTGCCTTGATCGAAGCCTTCTTGGCTCTTTTTGAGTAAGGATTTACTTCCCGAAGCTTGAGCAGGGAACTCCTGGTTCTTTTGTGAGGCCTCTGCATTTGTAAGCTAGAGAGGCTGAGTTACAGCTGCAGGTTTTTTGTTTGTGAGGTATAATTAGGTAAAAACATGGGAGTAAAGCTTCCCTTCTCAGACCTCTCCCCATTGCCTTTGTTCTTCCTTCCTCCTCTTACCATCTTCAATCTCCCCTTCCGTTCCCTCGAATCCTTCAGTATGTCATCCATCCAACCATACCGCCCACTATTCTCCGTTGTCAGAGTTTTCCTTTCCCGTTCCAGCTCAGCTTTATGTCGACGCTTGAACTTGAGGCCTCTGTTTCCTCCAGGGGCTCTGAAGGCACTCCGGGACTCCCCACCCACCGCCCACTGAAAGCAACGGCATATCAGGGAAAATAAAAATCTTAGAAGTCTTTCCCACAGATCAAGTTTTATCCATTTGTGGAAGAGACTTTGCTACAAGAGCTAACAATACATATACATCATTATAACCATTTATCGGACAGTATGCTTACATTTTTGCCCTTTTATCTTTTTATAAAATTGACAGAAAATTTGCTATTCTAGGAAATATTCTCTTGGCCTTTTCGTTGGCATCTTAGCGTTTCTTGAAATGTGGTGTAATTCAATAAGAAATGACTGAATACCCTCTTTAGGATGTGAGGAACAGCTGCTTCTAACAACTGGAGTTGGTTCAGATATCTGACTGGTTGCCAGATATCCCTTGCCTCCTCAACCTCAGGCTGCCTGCGGCCGCTCAGTGCATTGAGAAATATGAGTTTTACCAAGACAGATATGTTTCTAGATATATCACGTATATAGATGGATTAAAACTTTTATTTTTAATCTCAAAAATTATTTTATATGACTTTTAAATAGTTCTGCATTTGCCTTACTTTATCTCTATACTCAGTAGTTATCATTAAATAATAACTAACATGGGAAGAATAGGGTTGCATGCCTATAAATTTACCATCATTGACATATCTTGTTAACAAGAGTCCTTAAATTTTCAAATAAATAAATCAAAGCTGAACTACACAAAAACTGAAAAAATAGAATGAAGTAAAAATAGACTCTGTTTATGCTTTTAACTTTCTCATCATAAAAACAATAAATGGTGACTGTAGGAATTTTAGAAAATTTAAGAAAAAGGTGAAATAAAATGTATTTTAAAATCTTATCACCCAGTAATTACTACAGGAAGACTGTTTTTCTCCCTTGTGTCAGTAGCCCCCCACATATCTCAATAAGATGATACAGGTCAAACATAATAATTAGAATACAAAATACACTATACTTTTTTCCTAACTGTGAGAAAAATGAAGTTTGCTCATCACATATAAACTTAAAAATTATGGACATTTTTACGTTACACTTTTAGGTATTCAGAAAAAACTAAATATGTTACTTAATGTTTTCATGTAGTGTTTTTTATTGAATTTATTGGGCGACTTTGGTTAATAAAATTATGGAGGTTTCAAGCACACAGCTTCATAATACATCTTCTGTATATTGCATCATGCTTTCACCACCCAAAGTCAAGCCTCCTTCCATCACCATTTACCTCCTCTTTACTCCCTACTACCTGCCCCCATCCCTCCTTTTCCCTCTGGCAATCACCATACTGTTGTCTATGTCTGTTGTTGTTGTTTTTTCCTTAATCCCTTTATGCTTTTCACCCAGCCCTCTAAATTCCCTTCCATCTGACCTTGTGGGTCTGCTTTCTATTTGTGAGCTTGTTTCTATTTTATCTGTTAGTTTATTTTTTCATTAGAGTCCACACATAAGTGAAATCATAGGTAATTGTCTTTCTCTGACTGGCTTATTTCACTTAGCTTAATGCTCTCCTGGTCCATCCATGCTGTCACAAAGGGTAAGATTTCCTTTTTTTTTATGGCAGAGTAGTAATGTTTTATTTATTTACTTATATGTTTTTATGAAAACCGTCTTTTATCACTTGAGAATCTCATTCAATGAATATCTTCTCTGTTTTGCTTACTTATTGCTCCCCACACAAAACAAGAAAAATGGATACAAAGAATTTTAAGGAAGTCTTAAAAATATAAATTAAATTATATTTTTTCAAGCATTTAATACTCAGTTCTCAGTCTCCCTTCTGCCATGATTCAGCTTCCAGATGAAGTGAGAGATGCTTCCTAAACTCGCTTTCATGAATTGTCAAATTCGCTCTATCTCATTTCCACCGAATGAACTTGTTATAAAACTTTGCTTTATTTTTTTCTTTCTACATCAGTGCTCTTTTACTTCATCCATCAATCACACACCTGTTCGGTGTCTTCATCAGTTTACTTGCTCTGTGGCTGCAGGATCACCAGTTTATATACTTCTCCCTTTGCCAGATCTATTCAGAGACTGTATGTCTCCTCTTCAACACCCACAGCACTTTTTCTGGGAGAAGCAGCTATAGGCTCTTCTTTTCATTGGTCCTGCATGACATAAATTCAGGCTTCAATCAGCAGCCACTTTTTGTTCTGGGGAGATTATAAATCTTGGTTTTCACTTGTTGATCCCAGCATCCCTTCCAGTTTAATGTTTGTTTTGCAGTTTTCATTTTTTCAAAAAAGAAGGAATTTTATTTTTAAAAAGCAATTTCATTTAAAATTTTTTGGTAACCATAATAATTAAATCACCAATGGGTCAGTCTCTCTCTCTCTCTCTCTCTCTCATCTTTTTCTTTCTTTTTGATTTTTATTGATTCAGTACTATATTTTAGAAAATATAGCCTTGTATTTTTCTTCTTTAATGCTAGGTATTAAAGAAGAAAAATAAATAAAAGCCCTGGATGATCTTATCTTCTTCCACAACTGTGTAATTTCTCTTTTCAAAAGCTGTTAAGAGTACAAGATGTATAATTTATCCTGAAGGTTGGATTTCAGCTTTTTAAGAGATAGTATTTCATCTTTGCTTTTATTACTAGCCTGTTGTTTCTCAAGTCCAGTGTGCGGTCTTTCTGAAGCTTCAACAACGAGCCTGGGGTTGTACCAAGCTCCCCCTACACCTCAAGTGGCAGAGTTTGTACTCTGAAGTCTGCCTCTCAAGCATTTTGCAACTAATTAACTTACTGCTTGGTGCTTTAATGTTCTAATTACTGTTTCTACCTGGAATTATTAAAATATTACTTTTGCACTTTGAACTCAAGTCAATGCCTTGAGAAGAGGGTTGCATATGGCTTTCAAGCTCCCTTCACTGAACTCTCTCTCTCCAAAATTTGACCTTTAAAATCTTAGATGCTTTGGCAATTTCAACTCCCACCGATCTCTACTCATCTCATTACAACTGTCTTTTTTTCACTTGAACTTTACTGTTCTTTGTATAAATTTAAAAATGGCCCATTTTTTTAAAGGAATGGGTAAACTTGGGGCTTACAACAGTGTGCTTCTAGCTCAAATATCATAAATCCTCAAAACTTACCTTAATTACTTCTAGTGATTTCTTCCTTTTAAAACTGTTCCCTGGTTTCCACAGTTTCTTTCAGTAAGAGATGTATTCTAACCACAAGCTATTTCATTATAATCAGAAAAAGAAGTAGCTTAATTTACTTTAAGGTTAAAATTTTAAAATTATTATAACTTGATGGTGGATTGATTCTTTGGATATTATAAAATGTACTTCATTATCTATATTCATGCAACTTGCTTAAAGTGAATTTTGTTTTTGCTTAAAGTGATTTTTTTTACTGTCAAAATTTTTATCTAAATTTCATATATTTATATATTTTTACTTTTGATATTTTGTTATATTATATATAATATTTAATGAATGTCTCTTTTAAGCAGCATGCTATTTCTAACTACCCAGTCTAACAATCTTAATCTTTGTGTATTAAATCCATTTACCTTTAATGTAATTTAAATGTATTTGGGTTTAAATCTATACCTCACTACTTTTTATTTGTACTTATTATAGATTCTATTTTTTCTCAGTTTTTTCTTGTTGTGGAATGCAAAATAATACACCTTTTGAATAGATGCATTTAATCCCTGGAAATTATGAATATTTTACCTTTTATGACAGAAAGGAATATGTACAGGACTAAATTAAGGATCTTGAAATGCTGAGATTACCCAGTTGATTTCACTATAATTTCAGGAATCCTATAAATGAAAGAAGTAGGTAGAGGACTAGAGAAGTGCATATGATGATTGAAGATTTAGAGTGATACAACCAGAGGAAAACTATACAAGCTATTGCTGGCTTTGAAAATAGAAAAGGGATTTGAGACAAGAAATAAAGACAGGCTCTAGAAGATGGAAAAAGCAAGAAATAAATGTTCCTCTAGATCTTTACAATAAAGTCAGCCCTGCCCACACCTTGATTTGATTTGATTTTTGCTTTTCAACTATAGTTGGCATTCAATATTATGTTTGTTTTAGATGTATGCATAGCGGTTACATTAGGCATTTACATAATTTATGAAGTGTTTCCCTCTATAAGTCTAGTACCTACCTAGCACCATATGGTTATTATAATACAATAGGTTATATCCCCAAAGCTGTAATTTACATCCCTATGGCTGTTTTGTAACTACCAATTTGTACACCTTGATTTTAGCTTAGTGAGGGGCACTTGGGGTTTCTGACCTCCAGAACTGTAAAATAGTTAGAATTGTTTCAAGCTACTAAATTTGTAATAACTTGTTAGAATAATAATAGGACACTAATATCCTTATGTTTCAGGTAAATCAAGTATTTTATTTTTTAATTTCCCTGTAGGTTAATTTGTTAGCTATAGATCCTTTTACTATGCTCATAATGCATACTCAAAAAATTACAATACATGCATCCATAAGGATGCATTATTGAGTTCTAGTATAAGTGATTATTTTTACTACTTTCAAAGTATACATGAAATTTAAGATATTTGAATGCTTCTCATTTTTGCCACTGTTGTAACATTTTAATTTTCTATATTTTATAACCCCCCGAAACATTATTTTTTAAAATTATACAATGTTTGCACTTATCTATATTGATCATCATTGTTTGGGGGGAAAAGGGTAGGTGGAGATGGGCAAAAAGGGGAAAATGGGGATGGAAAGAGACTTTGCTTGGGCAATGGGTGCACGATGCAGTGTGAAAATGATGCTTTACTGAGTTGTGCACTTGAAAACTGTACCCCAATAAATTCAATTAAAAAAACCATCATTGATTAACCTCTATATATATCTGCAATATTTTTCTTCTGCTTAAAAACACTTTTTTTAAAATTCTGAGTCCATGTCTGCTGTTAACAAAGTCCTTTATTTTTAGTTTGTCTGAAAATATCTTTAATTTAAAGGATATTTTTACTTGTATGGAATTGTAGATGGTAGTAATTTGCTTTCAGTATTTGGAAAAAGTCATCGTACTGTCTTCTTGCTTTTATCATTTTAGATGAGAATTTAGTTGTCTTTCTTATAGTCCCTTCTTTGAAGGAAATGTCTCTATTTTTCTAGTTACTTTAAGATTATATTTTTGTGTTTTTTTCCAGCAGATTTGCTAATATCATTAGGTGTAGTTTTCTTTATGTTTAATCTGTTGAGGGTTTGATATTCTTTCAGCTTGATACCTCTGGTCAATCATGAAAAACTCTTATTGTCTTTCTTTAGATAATGCTTCTGCTCAACTCTATTTTTCTATTGTGGATCCCAAGCATGCTTACTAGGCCTTTAATTGTGCCCAATAGGTTTCTCGTGATCTTTTATAGGTTTTACATCCTTTTTCTATATTTTTACTAGGTCTCTGCATTTTCTGCTGAACTATGTTCCAGTTCACTAATCATTTCATCAACTCTTTATTCTGATGTTAAACTTAACTACTGAATTTTTAATTTTGATTATTATATTTTTGGTTCTACAGTTTATATTTGATTCTCTTTTTAGAACTATCAAATTAAAAATTTCTGTTAAAATTTTCTATCTTGATTTCTAGTCCTTGAGATGTATTTAAATTCTATGTTTAATTTTATATATATATATACATATATATATATATATATCTTTAGCTATCTCTCTGTATTTTCCATTTTCTTTAGTTTATGAATTGCTCTTGATCTTGTATGATGGGTGATTTTTAGTTAAATGCTGGACATATTGTTTGAAAATTTATAGGAATATTTTGAGAAAATGGATGACATGACATTCTGTGTTGCTTTAGAGAATTTTCTTTTCTTTCTGACTGGGTTTTAGGTTTGGGACATTTGACAGCAATTCAGTTTGAAAGTGAGCTAATTTGAAGAAGGAATTCAGACATGGCAATGAAAGGTCTATTTCTAGTTAGCCCTTTATATTTCAAATGAAAAGCTAAGAGTTTTATATGGTCTTCTCCTTTATGACTGTATTAACTCTGAAGTTTGTTCCTTAGCCTTATGAAATGGCTCACCTTCCAAGTCTCCTGAACCCTGACTTCTGCTTGGCTTTATATTGCCACTTAAACCCTCCATGAGGTTTACTCAAAAGGTGGCTTTCTACATTTAGACCAAAGATATTTAAAAATTGATAAATGTCTCAGGAGAAATAATGGTCACAATGTCAGAAATATCCTTATACTTCACTTACTTTGGAATCTTGACCCCTTCGAGATCTTAATGCATTGGTGACTATCAAATATAATGTCTTTTGCAATAATTTTATGTGCATTTCCTAGTTATTCACAAGATTATCTGACAAGGGCTAGAACACCACAACCTAAAAAACAACTTCTAGTTATTGTTCAGTCTTTCAAAATGTTCAAAGTTAAGTTGATAAATATCATTCAACATGGTTACCATAGTAATAGCTTTTCAGAAATGATAACCAGAAGTATTACATAGCAGTAGCTGAATCTGGTTTTAAAATACAGATGAAATCACTGTTCCTCTTAAATAATTTCACTTATTTTGGATCCCAGGAATTTTGTGCATGCATAGAATGGGAGGTAATAACTAATTTGTTGACTCTATTAGCAGAAGAACATTTCAAAGTTTCTTTTTTTGCTACCTGACACACAAAAAATCTCAAATGATCGAGCCTTTGAAGAACTGCTTTGTAAATCTTATAACATTCAATATTACTGTCAAAACATAGACTGTTTTGAATATTTAACATTTTTTTTCTGCTCATTGTTCCAATATCACTGGAAAATTTAAATGACAATTAAAATGTCCAAACAACTTCAGCTTTTCAAGTTTTTGGTAAATTGCAATTACTGAGAGAAAGCTTGCAAATGGAAAGACATTTAAATGTAGCTCTAAAAACAAATAGAAACTGAGTAAACAGTGGAAACTGAAGTGGTGATATTTTTTGAAAAGCTATTACTATTTTTTGAAATATTATAATTCTGTTTTGAATCTTTTGACTTGCATGAGTAATATTTTATGGAGTTCCAAAATTTAGATGAATAAATTTATTAATTCTGGAAAGGAATAAAATTGAGAGGCAAAACATTTGAGATAATCATACATAAAGAAAAAAAGTACTTCTTGAGTTTTGTCTTCTGCAGGTTGTTTACGAAAGGTAATTTTAAGTAAGTCAAAATATGAAAACTCGAAAACATTGCAGCAAAATATTTACACATTGCACTATGAAAAAAGATGAAGTTGGGTCTTTTCCACTTTAACCGAATGTACATGCTCAGTGTGATTCCTTGCTGCTCAAGTCACTCCAGACTGAAATGTTTTATATTTCAGAGTGACTTTCTTGCTCCTACTGATGCAATATTTTTAGAAAAACTTTTTATGGTTGCATTTTGTTTTAGAATGTTAATCTTGGATATTTGTGACCTGTATATCTATCAGTCCCCTGTCCCTTATTAACACTTTTCCTTCAGTATCTTGGAGTCCTTAAGGCAAAATAATTCCTAAGAACTTGCTCTAATTTCCAAAAGGTGCTATGCAAAGTATATATATATATATATATATATATATATATATATATATATCCCCCACTGTTATCCTCCTTGTAACCATCAGAAGAAAAATAGAAAAATAGTAATAATAATGACTAGAAATCATGGGTTTTTTTTTTCAGTGCTCACTAGAGACCACACACCTTGCTAAGCTTTTTACATATGGAAACTCATTTAAAACTCAAAAAATTATGAAAAGGAAGCACTGTAAATCCCACTGCACAAAGGAATTTGCCCAAGGCAATTTGGAATCGTGGAAGTACTTACACTTCAAATCCAGATTGGTGTCTCTCCCAAGCACCTTCTCTTAACCTTGGGCTACATTGTCATAGGAAAATCACAGTGACCTTAAACTTCAAACCCAGTATCCCAATCTATACATCAAAGAAACAAAACCTCCAGAAGCAGATTTAATGGCAGGCACACCGGGCGGGCGCCCTGGGCCCCGACTTCTGAAGGGGCCCACAAAACCCCAACGTTATACTTTTTTCTAATGACACCAAGTTTGGTTTCATATGTGCAATTTTAATTATGTACAAGTTTACAATCAGTGGTAAAACCTGATAGTATATTTAAATATTTTCTTCTTTTAATTCATTTGACTTTATTATAACTCAATAACACCAAACTAGCTTCAGCACTTTAAAAATGTGATCATTGATTGTACCATACAGATCATAATATCATGATCTACTGCATCACAAACACATTTAAGGAATCAAACAAGTAAACTGACCCATGACTTATTAGCCAAGAAAAATAAAATATATTCATAATGTACTTGCAGGATAAATAGGTATATTGAACTCATGCAAAAGAGAACTCTGATTTCCACAGACGTGGTCTTCTATTCTCCCGGTCTTCACCATCTCAATAAATAGTACCCCTACCTATCTAGCTGCTCAAGTCAAATCTTAGCTATGTGCTTGAATTTTTCCTTTTCCTCCCCCCTCACAGAGATAAATTATATCAACTTGTCCCCTCCTGTTCATCTCTGCTACTCTCATCCTAGTCCAGGTATCATCATGCCTTGCCAAGAACTACTTTAGGAGCCTTAAACTGTTATCTCTAATTTCATTCTTTGGCCCTAGGCCCAAAGCTTTCCCCAACATAAATCAATTTGTGCTAACATACATCTTCTGATAATAATTTCATGTTATACCTAAAATACAAAGCCTAACCATGACCTAGAAGCAACTGCTTTATCTGTCCCCTGATTTTCTCCTTGACCTCTTCTTATGCCAGTCTCTCCATGTGCATCATGGTTCAAAGACTTTTACTTTCTCTTTTTGAAGTACACTAAGCTCAATACTATCTCAGAATTTGTGTTTTGGACACATTTGGTTGGCTGGGTCCTTCTCTTTGTTTAGGTATCAGCTTGAATCAGTTTTTTGAGAGAGACTTTCCCTGATACCCAAATTAAAATGAATATTTTCAAAGTCTCTTTGTCACATCAATCTATGGGTGTTTGATATTTTGCTATTAATTTTTTGCCTATTTAGTTATTGGATTTCTTTCTCCCTTAGTGCTATTTCCAAATCTCTTTTGCTCAAAACTATACCAATAAAATTTGGGGGGATTATTGAATAAATGAAGGAATCATTTATATAAATATTAAGACAAATATGAAAATTATGAAATTGAGAATTAAGAATATCAATCACTGGAAGTATTTATTATGATAATTGCTCCAAAGGCTTGAAAGGTTTTCAAAGAGATGGTAGTAAGGAGAAAAATCTTGTATTTTCTAAGACATGGCACAAAAGAAAGGACCGGAGTTGAAAGTGAAAGTAATGAAGAGAACTGATCACCTAATTAATTCAGGGGATATTTTTGGGTCCTACCTCCTGATGTCTCTGGTTCTAAGACCTAGAGTTTTAACACCTGCAGTGTCTCTCACTACTTACTTACATTGACTTGAATATTTGGTAAAACAGTCTATCTGGAATTTAATTTTAGCTTTGCCATAAGACATCTCATCATGTTTACCTTGGCTTTGCATAGTGAAACCTATAGACGTACTTACTACTCCTTTATGGGCTCAGACACTTGTTCTTAGGGAGCCTCCCCCTTGCGTTGGCTCTGGTCCTGCTTAACTGAAAGAGGCATGTGGGGGAATTGGTCAGGAGTACATAAAACAAAGAAGAAGAGCTCCAGTATGACCTTGTAAGGAGACTTAGAGTTAAATGTCAAAATTTGATTCTGATATGATGTGACTTCTTAAAGGAACAATGTTCTAAGCAGAACATGCCTTTGAACATTCAGGACTGGTATAATGTGGTTTAGGAATATCCTTGGCAATTTTGTTAATAATGACTTGGTGAAATAGCTTTTACACAGTGAAATTATGCAAGTTATGGTGATGATAGATATCAATTAATGGTCTAACAATAATGCTCTAATTCTGACAGTAACAACCATAATAATAGTCATGGTGGTATAAAAATAATACCATTTAATGAGTGCTTACTTAGTCCTATAAATAAGCATAAGAACTAGGTACTTTAGTTTCTGTTTTCAGATAAAGGAATTAACTCCCAAGTCTCCAAGCTGGTAAGTTGAGCCAAGATTTGAATATAAGTCTTTTTGACTCCATATGTCTGAATTTACATTAAATATCTGAAGAATTACTCTGTGTCATTAGGTGACTATAAAAAATTAAAATTAGAATTTTGGGAAAATGGCTGATATGCTATGGAATAAAATGTGTGTGCATCTCTTCTTCTCTATAAGACTCCAACTAAGAGTCTGACCCAAGAAAGAATTTTGGTAGAATTCTTTGTCAAAATGTACACAGTTTTTGCATACACTGTCAGAATAGTAAAAGTGGACTATCTCTTATTAGTTGGAAGTATTTAAGGGAACTATCCTCTATCTAGGACTTTTATTTAATGTTTGATGTGTTAAGTCTGGAAAATATTAATTTAAGAATTAAGTCTTCTAAACTACCAAAAAAGGGAAGGGAATAGCTGGTAGGTTTTTCAAGATTCTGATTTAAAATCTATAGAGATGACACTTCTCAGAGGCATTCAACCAACAGCAATGAATAGCAATCATATAGCAAGAATTCTGCTCTTTCACTAGAATTGGCCACCCTGTGTTGCTGCACATACTGCAATATATTAGATAGATATAAATATGTATTACAGTCAGGCAGCTGGCGGTGTTAATCTATGCCCTTTGCATTAAAGGATCTCACTTCGGTCCATCTGTAATTGCATCCCGCCTCTAATTGAGTCCATGGAGCCACAGAGACATGTCCATCTGGAGCTTATACTCCAACTTTACTCCAGAATTCTTATCCGAACAAGCTCCCTAGCCTATTTATAGGTTCTGCATGATCCTTTCTCCTATATCAGATTTCCTCAGGCTGACCGGAACTCTGCGTTCAGGGGAAAATGGGAGTTTGGCCATGACAAGGTATCCATATGCATGTACAAAAGACTCCTTGCAACTTGCGTGCGTGTCAGGGCTTGGAAGAGCAGAAAAATGACCCATGGGTGTGCCAGATACTAGGAGTGGCCAAGAATCTGTGTCTAAATGACCAAGGTGGATGCATATGTATTTGCAAGGCAATTAATAATAAAGGCAAAAGCCTCATAAACCTTCAAATTAGTATATAACCCTGTTGTTAACCAGTCCTATAATATTCTCATATTTACCTTACCAATATCTCAATTTATATTAGTCTGGTTTTATTATTAAAATAACTTTCAATGCAAAACCTGGACTACATAGAGTGCAATAGTGAGAAAGTACAGTTTTGCAAATATAATTCTCAATTTTGAAACTTACAGATAACTTCAGAGAACCAGTGTTTAGTTTTGCCATTTCTTTTTATTATTGAAAAGTTGTATGATGCATCTAATTATAATTACATAATTTTATCTATTAACATGAAAACATTGCATCACAAATAATGTGAGGATAAAAAGTATATTGATTCAATAGAGACTTATTTTAAATAAACCAAAGAAACTCAGTTCTTAGGCTATGACTACACTGTCAACATAACAAAATCAATTTAGTCAAGCTACAACCAAAAGGGGGAGATGCTGATTCTCTTATTGAATCATAATTGATTTGAGGGCAAATTAAGCTGAATAGTCAATTCTTTCAAAAGAGCTTATGTAATAGTTTTACATGAAACATTTAACTTCCTTCCGAATAGTTCCTTTTCCTTTTTTATAAATAACAGTTTGAATATTTCAATAAAAGCTGTGTGAAGTTTAGTTTTAAGGAAACAAGAATAAATCTAAATAATACCTTTGTTTTTTTTTAACATTAAACCCTAAGTCTTATAACCTAGACAATTATTTTTTTCTATTTCCCAAAAGTTTATACTCAATTGCATATTTACTACTCTAGCTATTTGCATTTGCATATACTTCTTAAGTTTTGTTGGTGTGCTACCCAAAATAAAAATATTTTGTTTCAAACAAGGAAGAAACTATTAAATTTATTTTTCAGTTCGATAATACAAAATCTAATACTGAGCTAATGCATCTCAGTTTAAATGGTAAATAATGGAATATATCATCACAATTAAAAAATAAAATCAAGGGAAAGCATCTTTTTCAACCCTCTCTGTCAAGTAAGATATAACACTGAAGAAATGACTAATCATCAGATACAGTTCTGCTTAGGATGCCTACTGACATCAAATGAAATGTTAAGAAAATATTTCAAGAAGAAAAACAACATTGCTGGGGTCTAAAAATAATATAGTAAAAAGGATGCAAGCTAAAATTAAAATAAGGTACTTGCTTAAGGCAAAGACAGAGCATGAATACTAGCAAGAATTCAGAAGAATATAAAGAAAAGGCAACACCTGAAAAACACGGGATCTTCAGAATCACTTAGAAGCAGCAAGTGAAATAATTAGGAATCTAACAGTGCTAGAAAATCAAATGACAAACCTATAAAAAGAAGAAGTAATTCTATAAAGAATCTCAAAACCGAATTAACTTGCTATAGTCATTCATATTGGCTTTTCACAGCCCTTTACTTTTTAAATTTGACCAGCTCCCCTATGTTGTATAACATGAAACAAATTATTGAAAGTTCTCTGTTGAAGAAATTGGCATTTTAGCATACAAACTTGTTAAGACACATCCATTAGATTAGGAAAATCTCTTACTTCTGAGCAAGATATGGTGACAGAAGGCCAAGACAGGAATAGGCTATCAGCGTCTGGGAAATTTTCCATGTGTGGGCTGGTTCCTCTTGGGGAATTCATTCAAGGCCAAGTCTTCAAGGACAAGGAAAATAGCTGAAAAGAACAGCACTGCCCCAGATTTTTTAGTGTTCTTTGAGGAGGTTTTTAAAAATTTAGATTCTTTGGCTCTACCCAAAACCTCTGGAATAAGAATTTAGTAGGGTATAAGCCACATATTTGCATTTTAAATAAACACCCAGATGGTTCTGATACACTGTAATGAAAACCTAACAGTAGAGGATCTGATAACCCAGATGCATTACTTGAACAAGATTTCATGATGGGAAATCAAAGAGAATTGAAGAATTAGAATTAGAGAACTTAAAGGTGGAAGTGAAATATCAGCATAGGAGTGGCGCTAGCCTTATTATCAGAGTGGGTTTAATGTATCATATTAAGAAATCATATAAATCATAAGTTCAGTGTTAAGAAAATCAGAGCCTTCCTTGGGACAAGTTTTCCACAGGAATGAATTTCTCATATAAACAGAACATGTAGGTCAGATATTAGGAAGGCTGATATTATTTTATTTTATTTATTTTATTATTTTTGACCTTGAAGATTGATCTTGATGAAAACATAACAACTGAAAAACAAGCCCACAAAATATACCCCTACAGGATGTATTGTTGGTGCAACAAGATCACAATGAAGTATGGACCAAGCAATGGAGAAAAAAAAAGAAAAACAAAAATAAAAGACAAAAATGAGTTAAACAAGATAGGCTATCTTCTGTAATAAGCAACACCCAAATCTCAGTAGCTTAGTGTGATAACATTTATTACGCATCACAATCTAATCATCTTGTGAGAAACGATCACAGACCTAAGATCTTATTCTATCACAAAGCGGAGGTCTGCTGTCACTGGGTGAAAAGAAGGAAAACTCTCCTGTCCATGATGACAGACCAAGGTCACAGTTTGATGCCTGGGAAGACATGACCGAAATGCTAAGGAAAAAAGAAAAATAAACCCAGCACCAAGGCTCAAGCTCACAAAACCTGTGTTAACCTGGACCACAGAGAACTTTTCTGCCCCATAAAATATCTAGCACAGAATTCCACTTCTGGGTATTTATCTGAAGATATTCAAAACACTATTCTAAAATACGTACACATCCCTACATTTATTGTGGCATTATTTATAATAGCCGAGATATGAAAGAAACCTAAGTCCACTTGTAGATGAATGAATAATAAAAGTGTAGTACAAACATACAACAGAATATTATTCAGACATAAAAAAGAATGAAGTCTTGCTATTTGCAACATCATGGATGAACCTAGAGGATGATATGAAAAGTAACATAAATCAGAAAAAGAAAAATATTTTATAATTTCACTTTTATGTGTAATCTCAAAAACAAAGTAAAGGTACAAAAAACAGAAATAAACTCATAGATACGGAGAACAAATTGTGGATCACCAAATGGGAGGGGGATAGGGGGCAGATGAAAAATGTGAAAGAGATTAAGAAATACAAATTGCCAGTAATAAAAATAGTCATGGGAATGTAAGTGCATCGTAGGGAATATAATCAACAGTAGTGTATCACTACGCAGGTGTCAGAGGGGTAGTAGACTTATTGGGGCACTAGGTTTAGTATGGTTTATAAATGTCTAATCACTGCGTTGTACTGCTGTACACCTGAAACCAATGTATTATGCCAAGTTTAATTGAAAAATAAATGAATTAAAAGAAACAAAAAAACCTAGCACCAAGAAACAAGCAACATTAGCCTCTGCCCGGGGATGGCAAAGCCATGGAAGGCAGCTCTCCTTCTGGTTAGATATGCCAACCCAGGACACAGACGTACCAGAACAAAAACAACAAAAATAGCATAATAATATCATATATGGTTGAGTAGTTACATATTTTAACATAAGTGTGAGCTTTGTGAATCTCCCCCAACTCTCTGCCACCATCATTGATAAACCAGGACTTTCTACCTCCTGAGGAGGGGTTTCTGGGAAGTGGGGTAGCCCTGGGAAAACCGGAAGAGGTGATGACCCTTTAGATGTGCAGGGATTGCTGAAAACTGAGGATGGGTTGGAACACTGGGAACATCCCTAGAGTTACATTAATCTCTCATTCTTGGTATAAACCACACTTAGATATGGCATAGGTTTTTCATATATTAATGGATTGTTTTTGCTGATATTTTGTTAAGAACTTTGTTAAAGCTCTTTGAATTCATATTGATAAGGGATATTGGTCTGTAGTTTTATTTTATGGTAATGCTTTCATTTGGTTTTTGTATCTGGTTAATACTGGCCTCATAATACAAGTGGGGAAGTGAATGGAGAAGTGAATGGATCTCTAGATCCATCCAGTCACTCAGATATCCTTTTATTTTCCTTTTCGTCCAGATCCTATCATCTTACTGCAGGCTCATTTCACCAAATTCTATTTTTGTCTATTCCAATTCATTACTAAGTTTCTAGATCTTTCTCCTCATAATGACTCAAATGCATACCACTATCAAGTCAAATAACAAATAACAATTTTATAATTGTTATTTTTGTATTTCATGGACTCCAGGTGTCCTAGATAATGGAATATAAATGCCTGAACCTCACATATAAAGTCATCCTCCATCATTCCTGTGGTTCTTCAAATTCTCTAATCCAGAAGTTCTCAAACCTGAGTATGTCTTGAAACCACATTGGGAACATTTGAAAAATACTGACCATGTTATGTAGGGACTTGTGTTTTTGCAATAGTGGCCTACTAAGCCAGCTATTTCCGAGGTTACAGAACAGAATGGTTCACAGATGTAACACTCAAATGATATTGTTATTAAGTCAATTTTAAAGTATATGGTGAGAAGCTAGGGAAAAGATATAGGTGAGTTGACAGACTTAAGAGTGCATATAAGCAAGAAGGACTCACTGCCTGAATCCTGAGGTATTCTGTGTCCCTGTGTGTTGTATATCTCTCTGCCGCATCAGCCTTCCCCACTGATGGTGCGGTCATGAGGACCAGAATTAGGATTTGCACAACTCGATTCACAGGTGGAAGGGGCCTTGGCTCTTGCTTTTTCAATGGACATGAGGATGATTACTCCTGGCCACACTATAGCTTGCAATTAGCCTGCAAACTGCCATGGATTTTATTTGTGCAGAGGAAGTGTCACAATGTGTGTCCAAATTCAGACCTTATGAATATCATGTACCTCTTACATATTTAGTCTCACATATATTTACTACCTGTGTGTCTCATGAATATAAGGTACTTAATACCTACTTATACTTAATGCATCTATATTTCTGCTCATCTTACACTTAACACATACCATGAATTCTGGCTATGTCTTTAAATGTTTTGCTATGTCTCACAAATTACATACTTATTTATCTAATAATAGATTTGGATCATCTCAAAAGTAAATGTATTCCACAGATTGGGTGCTCAAAATTCACTGCAGCCCCACAGAATGGGAATCTCTGTGAGAGGGATCCAGACACCAGATCTGTAAAGCCCTCCAGATGATTCTGCTGTGCAGCCATGGTTGGCATTCCACCTGTGCCGGCTAAAAAACCACCCACATGCACCGAGAGTTCCCACCTCTGCTCTATGGCACGTGCATTTCATCTCATTCACCTGGGCTCAGCCCTTCTAGTTAAACCTTGCATAAGCCCCATTTCACCCAAAAGCTCTGTCTAATCATTCAATGATATTACAAATTTAACTTCTTGAAGGTTAACTTGCAATTGAGAAGAGCTTCATCAGTTCAAAATGTTTTCTGAATATTCACCCCCATTTGCTACTTAATCTTATGCATGGTGGATTATTATTTTTACAGTGTTTTATTTGTGTATGTATTTTTTGGTACTGAACTCCTCATTTGTGTATATTTGCACTATGTAATTTTAAGAGTTTGGGCAGCAGCCGAGGGAAGGATGACAGCAAAACAACCACAGGCAACCTCAGGGGAGTTAACCTTATGGAAATGATCTTCAGGAAAGCAAGCAGACCTGACTGACTGTTTGCCAGGAAAGAGAGAAAGAGGGAGAGAGGGATGGAGAGAGGTTTAAAATTTTTTAAAACGAAAATATTCCAAAATAAAAAATGGAGAATTTTCCTTGGCCACTTCAGTGAGTCTAAAGAGGTAACCATCTTTAATGAATTGTTCATTCTTCAGCATGTCAACATTGTTATCTGATGAAAATGTATTCTTTGCATTTTATTTCAAATTAGCGTGCACATTTAGTTGAGAGATCATAGTTTTTGGCTAAAAACATTTCTGAAGACATATCTATATTAAATCGTCATATACCATCTTCATCCAAATTCTCAATAATATATAGCACTAAATTGGTATAAAAAATGTTACATGCTAGAACAAGAATTAGTAAGTCTTTTGAATAAAAAAGTATTTTAGCTACCTGACACCAATTAGGCTAACACTCAGAAAACCTGTGTTCCTGACTTTATTTTTTATTTTGCTTGTTTTTATTATAGTTTATGAGACCATTTAGCAAGTGGCCTGTTCTTGATGCAAATGGAAGTTTTTCTTATATTACAAGAGCTTTACAATTGTCCATTTGATATAGCTGTTTTATTTCATTGGTAAATAAATTATCTTAAGATTTGATTTTGAAGATACATTTGATCGAGCTGATCCTATTTATTCAAATGAAGTGAAATAAAGTGACAACCTATTGTCAGTTTCATTATCTGTATAAAGAAATATGCATTCCAATAGAATTCTTGAGAAATAGAATACTATTGGATGATAAGAACTACTGATCACAACTACTGCTATTTCATTCCACATGACAAGAACTATTAAGGAACAGTTGCTCGGAGTGTCACTAAACAGTCTCCTAATCCACCAGTGAGGGGTGTGGGGAGCACCCGAAAAGGTACCTGTTAGGTAAGCTCTTAATTCATCTTGTCAACAGTTACTATATATCGCATGTGGATATAATTAAAAGTACATTTTTCATTACGGATACTCTTCACTGTAAACAATTAACCTGATTAGATTTCTTATGTCCTAGATTTCTGCAGCAAGTGGAACGCTTTAAATTCGCTTCTCTACTAAAATTAGTATTATTATTAGATTATAAAATGATAATAAATCTAATGTTTTATCAGGATGATAACATATTATGCTTACCTCATTTTGTTTGAGCAAACTGAATTACTAATAAAACTGATAGTTATTAAATTTTAATGCCAAAATAAAACCAATTATGTGGGCCTTTAGATAAATTAGGCACTTACAGACATTCGACGAGAGAGCAACTAGCTTCTCATGGGTGGGAAATTGAAATTGTCACAAAGATGAAACATTCTGAATTTTATGAATATTCAAATGAATTTATACTAATATATTATATTTATTTATTATTATATTTTTGATAAAGCAATATACATAAAAAACTTATCTTTCATGAATGTCCAATTTCCTCATTTGAGTGTCATCTGTCCTGATACAAGAAACTCCTTGAAATGGACGGATCTGCTCAGCACATGCTACTTATGTAAAAACCACATTGGAGAGAGTGACCAGTCTTTCTGCTGCCCAGCCCAGGCCATTTTCATCTAAAATAATTTCTAAAGCCTTGTTTTATAAAGTAATACTTCACATGGCATTATTTGGAATTATATACAGATTTGCCATCCATTAGGGGAATATTTACTCCAAATCCTCATCATTGCAGTTTTTCAGAAGAAAGGAAAGCAAATTCTTTACTATTTTATATTCTCCTAAACTTATCAAGGCCAACAGTTTAGTTACAATGTAAATGAGTATGTAATTTTACTATTTTGGGCAAAAGATAAAGAAAATTATCCCCCTGAAGAAGTTGTTCAGAATCAAAATTACTTTTGTTAATCTAATTAATACTCTGACCATACGGTCTAGTAGCAGTGTGCCTATCAACAAGTCAAGAGAAAATATCAAGGGAATCAACCTTGTACTGCAGATTTCAAAGGAGGCTTTCAAGAAAATGAAAAGACCTTCTATACAATAGGAGAAAATATTTACAAATCATATATCTTGATAGGGGATTTATATCCATAATATATAAAGAACACTTACAACTCAATAATAAAAAGACAAAGAGCCCAATTAAAAATGGATAAAATTTGAATAGCTATTTCTCCAAAGAAAATATGCAAATTGCCAATAAGCCATGAAAAGACGCTCAACTCCATTAGTCACTGGGAAATGCAAATCAGACCACACTGGCATGCTACTTACACCCACTCAGATAAGTAAAATAAGACAGATAAAAATAAATGTTAGCAAGGATGTTGACAAATTGATACCCATATACATTATTAGTGGCATTGGTAAAATTAGAAAGCCACTTTACTTTGAAAAATGTTTTAGCAATCCCTTAAAATGCTAACTTAACATAGTCACCGCATGGCCCTGCAATTTCACTCATGGGTGTATATCTGAGAGAATAGAAAACATGTGTTCATTCCAAAACTTGTACATGAATGTTCATAGCATCCTTATTTATAATAGCTCCAAAGCAAAAACAACAAAAATGCTCATCAACTGATGACTGGATAAACAATATGTGGTATATTCACATAATGAAATATTATTCAGCAATCTAAAGGAATAAAATACTGATATATGCTACAACATGAATGAACCTTGAAACATCATTCTAAGTAAAAAGAAACCACGGCCCTGACTGGTGTAGTTCAGTTGTTTGGGCTTTGTCCCACAAAGCAAAAGATCAGCTGTTCGATTCCCAGTCAGGCACATGCCTGGGCTGCAGGTTCGTCCACTAAGTAGGAGTGAGTACAAGAGGCAACGGATTGATGTTTCTCTCTCACATTGACATTTCTCTCCCTCTCTTTCTCCCTCCCTTCCCCTTTCTCTAAAAATAAATAATGAATCCAGACCACAGATATTATGATTCCATTTATATGAACTTTCCAGAATAGGCAGATCTGTGTAATGGGACTGGAGTCAGGATTGGAAAGTGACTACTAATGGGCATAGACTTTCTTTTTGGGTGATAAAATGTGCTAATTAGATAGAGGTGATACTACAGAACTCTGTTAAGTATAATAAAATCCCCTGAATTATGAACTGTGAAGAATGAATATTATGCTACATGAATTATACCTCAATAAAGCTGTTATTTTCTGAGGCTCGCCGAATCTGGGAGTTAGGACTTTGAGCCAGGCATTGTGAGAATGGTTGCCTTTGTCTTATAATGTCTGGGGCTTCAGCTGGAACAACTCAGTTGTCTGTGTATGGCTCTATGACTTGGGACCAGAATCACCGAGAAGCATGTACACTTAGTTGGTCATTAGATGCTGATTGTTTGCTGAGACTTAAGCTGGGACTATTAATACACTTTTCATTGCTTCTCAGTGTGCCCTGGCATCTCACTATGCATGGTGGCCATAAGGTAATCAGACTTCAAAGCTCTCAAAAAGTCTCATCAGACAAGGCAGACTTCATATTATCCTCTCTGAGATAGTATTATAGTTCATGCAACATTCTTCTGTCTCATTCTATTGATTTTAAGAGAGTCAAAAACCCACCTAGATTCAAAGGGAGGAGAGAGACAATCTACCTCTCGATGAGTGTTAAAGAATCTGTGGCTGTGATTTTTTTAAATTTTGGCAAAATGCACATGACATAAAATTTACCATCTTAATTACTTTTAAGTGTACAATTCAGTAGTGCCAAGAACATTCACATGGTCATGCAACCTATCTCCTAAAATCTTTTTATCTTGCAAAACTAAAACAAAAAAAATCAATACCTATTAAACACAACTTTCCATTCTAGCCAAGTAAGCAACATTCTACTTTCCATCACTATGAATTTGACGACTCTAGGCACCTCAAATAAGTGGAATCGAACTGTACTTGTCTTTTTGTGACTGGTTTATTTCACTTAGCATATTGTCCTCAGGTTTACCCATGTTGTAGTATGTGTCAGAATTTCCTTTCTTTTAAAAAGTGAATAATAGTCTATTGGATGTATACTCCACATTTTGTTTATTCATTCATCTCTTGATGGATTGCTTCCCGTCAACACTTGGGTTGCTTCCACCTTTTGGCTATTGTGAATAATGCTGCTAATAAACATGGATATACAATATCTCTTCAAGCTTCTACTTTCAATTTTTGCTAATATATACCCAAAAGTGTAGTTGCTGGATCATATGGTAATTCTATGTTGAATTTCTTGGGGAATTGCCATGTTGTTTTCCATAGCAGCTGCACCATTTTACATTCCTACCAACAGTGTGAATGGGCTCTGTTTTCTTCAAATTTTGACCAACACCTGTTATTTGTTTTACTTTGTTTGTTTTTAATTTATGATAGTCATCCTATTAGGTATGAGACACTGTGGCTATGATTTTATTTATTTATTTTTCTAAGTGATTTTTTTTAAAGATTTTATTTTTTATTATTTATTTTCTGAAAGAGGGGAAGGGAGAGAGAAAGAGAGGAACAGAAACATAAATGTGTGACTGCCTCTCACACACCCCCGACTGGAGACCAGGCCCACAACTGAGGCATGTGCCCTGGGAATCCAACCAATGACACTTTGGTTCGCAGGCTGGCACTCCATCCATTGAGCCACACCAGCCAGGGCAGATTTTAAATACCAAGTGGACTTAATAGATGCAAGGAAAAGTGCTCACCAATTAAACTGCTTTCCTGTCTAATCAAAATGGTTTATTGCATTGAATTTAAGGTGGGCTTGTGACTTACCTTGGCTGATTAATAGAATGCAAGAGGAGGAACAGTGTGGGACTTCAGAGCAAAGTCTCGCTAGGCATCAAAGTTGCTTCTATCACCCTCTTGGAAATTTTCCCTGGAACTACCAGGTAAACATCCATACCAACCAGCTATAATGTGAGTCCATGGGAAGAGATTCAAGGTATCGCAGCCTACAGGGAGTACCAACTGCCAGACATGCGAGTGGGTAAGGCCATCCTAGTCCATGCAGTCCCTAGCTGAGATGCTAACTGACTACAACCACATGAGTGGACACAGAGGAAAACCTCAGGGGAGCCACCTGCTGATCTTATACAAATTTATTGTCCAGAATTGTAAGCAAATAAGTTTTTGTTTAAAGCTGATAAATTTGGATGGCTTATTGTACCACAATAGATAACTGATACTGTAAAGTCAGTGGTGTGTTGGAGGCTAGTCTTACCAGATCACAAAATCCAAGTGCATGCACCTCTTCTCAGGTCCGCACACTCCGCATTCAGTGCTGCCATACGGCTAGCATGAAATTGGCCCTGCCAAGAGTATTTACGTGTGGAAATCAGCAAACAAACTGGAATACTTTTGTTTATTTTTCGTTTTGAGAAAGAGAGCTATTTAAACATTTTTAACATGCCACTGGATATATAGTCATTTGGATGCTGAGAGGATAATAGTTATCTAGCGACAAAGGAACAGATTTGAAAAACCCTTTGAGAGCTGTTGACAGAAGCTACTGTTGGAAACCACTGGAACTGCTGGGTCCACATCTTGAAGTACCTAGAGCTGCTGCTGCTGTTTGGAGTTGTACTGCCAACAGATATTGGCACAGGTTGCTGGAATACAACTCATCGTATGATAGTGGGAGCCACAACAAATACAGAGCAGATGTGACAATATCCATCAGGTCTGAAAATTGCTGAAGGTACCTGCCTTAGGATGAACTGCTTTGACAGAGGGTAGTTATCTTGCATAGGATACAGGATGTTATATAGGATATAGGCTAAGCTTCTGTAACAAAAAAATTCCAAAAGTGATGATGTCTCAAATAGTACAGGAGTTTATTTTTCTCTCATCACAATCTGAGAGGACAAACACATTGTGGGCAAGTGTCTTTGTTTTATGAGCTCTTCTCAGCACCTGTTTTTTGTCTAATGCGTTGCTGAGGGTATAGTCCTTGCCTGATTGCCAAGGCTGCCTGCCTTATCAGTGTCACAACTGACGTCCAGTCTGTGGAGAAGGTGATGAGAATAAGCAGAAAATATACAATTTGTTTCTGTAAAAATGCCATAGAAGTTAGATACATCACTTGTGCTTACATACAATGGTATGAACTTGTTCACTTAACTCTCTCAGGACATGAGAAAATTTGTTTCTAACTGAGCAGCTATGTGCCCAGCTGCTTGATTCCCAGGGATTGATTCTGTTACTAAAAGCAGAGGAGAGAATGACACTGGGGAATGACTACCAGCCTTTGCTACACCAAACAGACTATTCAGAGTATTCATCTAACACACATGACTCTAATGCTAGCATGCAGTTGATACTATTCATGTACTCCCATCATAAAGAAGAAAGACTCAGTAATTACCCTCAAAGTTCTCACAGCATAAGAGACATCTGAAGAGAAGGAATTTAATGACATGTGAAGTTATATAACTACTGACAAAATATCATTGGATCATGGAAGAAAAATCAAATAACTGCCTGAGGGGGTTATAAAAGGTTTATTGAGTTAGAATTTTTTAAGCGAAAAACATAATTTCATTCTTTATTACAATGTGTTAAGATGAAAAGGAAGAAAGAAGAAAGTAGAAAAGGAATAATGGAAAAAAAAAAACCAAATCTTTTCTAAAGCAGGTTTTGAAAAATATCTTGACTTTAAAAATGATTAGATAGCTACTTCCAGAATTTGTTAGAAAAATGGTATTTGGATTGGAAGCAAAGACATTCTTGAACTGCTTCTTGCATATTTGTGACAATCTTACTATGCAGTGGAAAATATCACCTTTATCTCAACTGTCATCTTTTAGGATTTACATTCCCAAGTTCCTAGAATACTGTCACTGAAAGCATTGGAAGTTTTGTCTTCTTTGCACAGTTATAGCCATAAAAGAGACCACACACTATTATAAGTGCCAGGTATTCACAAAACCAAGTCAAAGGTCAGATGTCACTTACAGGTTGGCAATTCAGCTACTTCTGTTTCAAAGCTTAGAAATTACAATTCTTATAGTTATTGGTGGGGGAGGAATAATCATAAGTTATCTTTCCTCTATAGTCAGGTGGGTGAGACCTTGTTTTCTTTTTACATTTTTTAATTGAATTTACTGAGGTGACATTGGTTAATAAAATTATATGGGTTTCAAGTGTATAATTCTATAATATATCACCTGTATATTGTATTGTGTGTTCCCCATCCCAAGTCATGTCTCCTTTCCTCTCCATTAATCCCCCCTTTACCCTCCTCTACCTCCCTCCAACCACCTTTCACTCTGATAATTACCATAGTGTTGTCTGTGTCTAGGAGTTTTTTTTGGGGGGGGGATTGCTTAATCCCTTCACTTTTTCATCTCAACCCCCAATTCCCCTGCCCTCTGGCAGCTGTCAGTCTGTATTGAGTTGGAATTTAAATAGGATCTTGAAGAATAACTAGGCATTCACAAAGCAGGCAAAGAAAAGCATTATAAGCAGAGCAAGACATCTGTGGCATCTCCAAGATTAATTAAATTTATAATAAAACCTGAGGGAACTGGAGGCTCAGAAACCTAACCCTTAGAATTGTGGAGGAAAAGGAATGTTGAAGGAAAAAAAAAGAGGATCATAAATTTATTTTTAAAATTGCTTAGTGTGAAATGTATAAACCATGCTTTTATTTATGAAGTTAATCTAAAATGTCATTTAAAATTTTAGCCATAAAATGTGACTGTCTAAATTTTAAACATGGGCTGGTGTGAAAATCAACAAGGTATTGTCTCCTGAAACCTTTCTAGATGCTGCTACTGTGACTTGCCTTCCGTCCAGTTTTCCCTCCATAGCACTCCATTAATATTCTCTCACAAGACATTCAGTGAAACAATAGTCTATAGCTCTAAAGCAAGACTTTGCTTTAAGTCTTAATCTCCTCATAAACTTAAGGACATTAGGCCCTTTTAAATTAATGACAAATTTTTATATACACTTTTTGAATTGATATCACTAGAGTGGTTTTTATTCCAACACTTATGTCTAGATTTCAGTTATGTCATTTTCTTTTTAATCCGATTATTTAAATAAAAGATTATTCCATAGGCTGATTGAAAGGAAATAATTTTTTTGTGTGCTCAAACATATTAGAGAAAACAAAAACTGATCTTGAAATAGATAATTTTGTATATTTTATTGAGGTACTAAAAGCTCTAACATAATATGAGAGAGAAGCATACCCAAATTAATTTCTTTTGATAAACAGATTATTTCTGTTTCTAATCAGCTTTCTGATTGAATTTGCTCCCTTCCCCTTTTGCTGGAATGATTTTTGTTGATATAATTAATGTGGCAGCACATCTTTGAATTTTTGACAATTTTTTTCTTAAAAATGAATCAAATGTCAGTTGTATTGTGAACGATATTTGATAAAGTAGCATTTCTTATCATTTAACTGAAGACAATGAAACCACTAGGAAATTTGTATTTTAGAAAGCCTTAATTACCTTGTGCTATAATAGCCTGGGAGCTAGGACCCTTGGGCAATGCAATTTATCCACATAGTTTGGGCACTATTATTTCTGTACTGCTGGTAGAAAAGCAGGAGGGAGGTAAGTAACAGACTCCTGGGTGCGTTCATGTTTAGAAATGGGAAATAGGATTGGGTTGATTGTTCAACTACACAGAAAATAATGATTCAATATGCTTAATGAAGTGAAAGAAAACCACTAAAAAATCGCCTTACTGTGCTAAAATTATTTTCAATAATGATTATTAATGCATTATGGAATTTGGAAGAAAGACACGTTCTATATTGCTTCAAGTTTCTGCATTCTTTAAAAAGGTTGACACAAAATTTTATAATTCAATAATCATGGGAAATAATTCTGAAAATAAATTATAATGAAAGCAACTGAAAAATGTGAAAGAAAAAATATACCTTTTATTTATATTCAATTAATAGTTGTTGCATTACAAATAGTGGGGCATTTAATAATAATTTTGTAGGAACATTCAATGATTTCACACACATCTTGACAAGGACTCACAGAAGTATCAATCCGGACAGACTGGGTTATGCAAAAACCAACTAGAAAACTCAGTGGCTTGAAACAGCAAACCCTGTTTCTTGCCTAGCTACGTGCCTTCTCTGTATTGGCAAGATTGTGGAGGCATCAATTTGACAAGAGCTTCCATGATCACAGAATTAGGTGCCGGAGAACATGACATGCCATGTTCTAGTAATCAATACCTCTGCTTGAAAGTGATAGGTAGTACTTCCATTTATGTTTTATTGGCCAAAGCAAGTCACAAAGCATCATCTGATTTCAAGCGACAGACAAGTCCAATCACACCACGTGTCTGGAATGAAATGAAGGTAAAGCCTACCTTTTGCATTTTAAATATTCAGGTCACTCTTGTGGACAAAACGGGGGCCACACTAAATCTGACAAGGTCAGGAGAGGCCTTACAAACTCAGAGACCTAAAGTAACCACATTGGATGGTCTGAAATTCAAACTTTCTAACTAAAAGAGAGTCACGTAGGTAGTCATTCCTAGGTCAGTATGTTTCTTGACAAAGGTTAATCTTTACCTTAACTGAGTCTGTCTATTGTCGTTTTGCATCTACAATAATAGGTCTTTGGAATATCAGGGCAATTTCCTTTTTTCCAGACCCCTTAGGGCACAATCTCCCACAAGAGCAGGAGACCACAGAGCTCCTCATTACTACTTTTATCATGGTAATTATCCTCTACTCACCTATGTAAAAGCAGCATGTGTATATTAATTTTACTTTTATGAAATCCCAGAGATTTCTCCTCTTTGCTTTCTCCTGCCTCCCTAATCTATCACCAATGAATTTCATGTAACTGCCTTATGTCTCCCTCTTTGATTCTAATGTATAAAATAAGTGATAAAACCATTTTCCAAGGTATTTTCTCAATCCATTGAGATTTTGCTTACTAGCAATTGTCGTCAGTTTGGCTCAAATAAACGCAAAACAATTCTTACAGGTTTGGATATTTCTTATGTCAACATTATCCTTTCCACATGCAATATACACTTACTCCCCCTAGGAAGAAGAAAACCCAGAAGACAGATCCGATTTTTACCCAGCCTCACAATCCAGTGCTTTGAAATAATTTATATCAAGTACAATGTGATTTTTCTTGATTTTAAAATCAGAGAAAAGCAAAGTGGTCTGCCCCTAATAAACACTCTATAAGTAGTAAATCAGTAAAATGATAACAGAGATAAAATTCTGGTACTACATTCTAGTACTACAGGCAGGTGGCAATCCTGAAATATCAATGAGCAGGCATTGTGAGAAGCCCCTACCTTGGGCAAAAAGTGGGAGAGCTGTGGTCCTTTATTAAGCTCCTTGTCTACTTCCTATGTGTAGCTTCTTCAGGTTCTGGACACTCTTATTCCATAACTCCATGATGACATCCTTGGGGATAGACAGCTTTCTCAGTAGGCTTCCCGACGCTAGGGTATTGAGGTCCCCAAGTCCATTTAAATTACTTAATAGTCACATGCCTTTTAGGTTCAAATTGTTGATATCTTAGTTGGTTCACCAAGTCTTTAAGTCTTATAAAACTTAGTTATATTATTTAATTCTTATTTAATTCTTAAATTAAATTCTTTAATTTCTTATAAATTAAATTCTTTAAATTCTTATTTAATTTAATTACTTATTTAATTCTAGTCAACTGCACATGCAGTAACTAAACTCATAATTCTTTTAGATACACACCTCCTCTAGTTTTAATTATGGGTATCTGAATTGTAGGTTATCTTACTGTTATAACAAACAATACAAAAAGATCTCATTAATCCAGTTTCCACAATGAAAACAACTTGCAAAACAATAGCACACTATCACAACCAGTATACTGACTTTGACACAGTCAGTATGCCATCATCGTGTGGTTGGCTCATTTTCTCTTTTTGTTTTTTCATGGAGCCACACAGGTTTCTCTTTCACCTTACTTAAACACTAAAAACCAATAACTTGTTCTCCATCCTCTAATTTTTCATTATAAGAATGATAGATAAGGGAATCACATATTATATAATATTTGTCTTTTTAATTAGTATAATTATTTGGAGATTCATCCAAATTATGTGTATAACTACTTTGCTCCTTTTTTTTTTTTTCTGATTGCTATTCCATGGTATGG